>CAUYPO010043345.1:0-39316 GCA_963574435.1 Cheirogaleus major
TAGAAAGTCCAACCATCTGTCAAAAGCAGCTCACTGAAGGCCACTAGATGACCTGGGCCTTCATGGAGAAGAGACACCAGAAGACAGAGACCAGCACAGAGGCCTGCTGAGTGCTGTGGTGTGGGGCAGCCACTCTTAACATGGCTCCCAGTCATGTAAGGCAGTGGGACAAGCAACGATTTCAGAGCCAGAAGACCTGGCTTCTAGTTTTGGTTCCAAAAGTAACTAGCTATGTAACACCAGGAAAATTTCCTAACCTTTCTGATTCTTATCTGCAAAATGGAGGCTGACAATTATCTGCCTCACGATGTTGTCATGAAACTTGAATGAGCTAACATACACACACACACACACACATACACACACACATACATGCATCAAGCCTAGAAATCAACATTTTTTAATGCTACCAAAACTGTCTGTGATCATTGGCTGACCTGTGTTTCTTCTGCTCACCCTGCCTCAGTGACACCCAGGCAGGATTAATAATGAACAGAGTGAACCCACCAAGGCAGAGGAGAAAGAGAAAGGAGAGGAAGAGGGTCTTAAACTCCATGCACCAGAGAAAGATCCCCTGCGTTGACTAAGAGCCCATAAACGACTCTTGCCGTTCATCCCAGAGGACCTAAAAGGGCTAGAGAAGGAGTCAGTCAACATTGCTGGGTTGGCCTTGCCCACTAATGAGGCTAAAGTTCAGAATAATGCTGGAAGGAGAAGCCATATGCCCCCAAAATTGTTAAATGCAAAATAAATCACCAAAGTCTAAAAGGACTGAAGTGCTGCAGGCTCCCCACGACCAGATCAAACGCAGAGGGCTCCACGATGTCACGCCACGTCCCCCACGGATCTGCTCCCTGTACAGCTCTAAGCATTCCCTTCTGACGACTCAGAGTCGGTCCTTTTCAGGGAGCTCTTAAGTGTGGCTGGCCTCCTAGGGGGTGTGCTCTCAAGGCAGCCTAGCAAGGCCCCTCTGCCTGCAAACATCCTCACCGTCTTCTGTTCAAGTTACCATGTCCTCTTTTGGGTCTTTTTGAAAATAAATAATTCCCTATTAAAGACACTCTAGGGAGAGATAACATCTGTACTTTTGCAAGTTTACATTTTACACACATTAACTTGTGCATTCATAAGTTTGTTCGTTTGTTCCCTCATTCATTCATCTTCCAAGAATCTAACATGTGCCAGCCACTGGGTTTGGTATTCCCGACAATACAACACTGTTCCCTGCTTGCAGTCACACAGAAGAGACAGAGAACCCCAAACCATACCATAACGTGCCATAGGCTGTTGAAAGGTATGGACAGGATGCTCTGGAGCTACAGAGCTCTGCCCGGAGGGTCAAGAAAGCCTCCGCAGACGAGGTGCCAGCAAGCCCGGGCCCTGGTCTTGAAGGATGTGACAGCCCACAGGGCCGGGGAGATGGAAGTCAACAGGGTGGAGGTCTTCAAGAGCAAGGGGGGCTAAGCACCACCATCAGCTTGTGGCCAGCTGAGAGCAGAGCCTTTCAGGAGGGGGTCCCCCCCAGAGGTTGTGGGGTGAGAATTTGGAGAGGTTGGGGAAGGGGACAGAAAGGAAAAAGGACAACGTGGAAAGGTGAGCTCTGAGCTCAGACTCTTCTCTCTCTTTCTCTCTCTCTTTAAGTGCCAGGTCTGAGAGCAGGCCATTTGGGGTCCAGAGAGAAAGAGAGCAGGACGAAGGTAAGGCGGAGGTGGCAGCATGGGGGGGCGGTCACCTGGATTCCTTGGAGGCTCGGGAAGCTGCAGGGCTCCGGGAACAGGGTGTGAGAGGTAGTGGAGCAGAGAAGGTGGCCGCGGAGAGGTGGCCTCATTTCCAGCCTTTCCTCCTTGGAGGGTGGAGCAGGAGCAGGAGCTGGAAACGGCTGCCCTTCGCGTTGGCGGGAGCAGAACTCCCCCTGGGGAAAGCAGTCCGGGACCAGGCTCTGCCAAGAACCCAGGCCCCACCTGCCGGGCCCAAGTATCCATTCTGAGGGGGAATTCTAGGCCCGCAGGAATCTGGGACACCAGTTTAGCCCTCTTTAACAAGGAGAAAAATTACACTTTGCTGTTCAGGTCAGTGGAAAAGAACAAATTTTTCTTCTCACCTTGAGGTTTTCCTTTCCTCCTGAATCTAAAAAGAAAATATAATTCAACACATCTTGAATCTGGGTGTTGGGATCATTGGAGTCTAATTTTGGTGGGTACAAATGACTGCCTGAAAAGTGTGGGGGGGTGGGAACTTAAAGCTCCTCCTTTGGCCAAACCCTCCAGGCCAGGTCTCCCAGTGACCTGCCACCTGCTGCCACTGTATTTATGTGACCCATGCTGCCTGGTCATTCCTGTCCTGCCAGATCAGTGCTGAAGCAGAAGGCAAATTCAACTCAAATCTGCTGTTTTGCTCTATTCAAGCCTTACAGCCTGGAATAAAATACCTTACTTCTTATGCCTCACTTTTTTGACCTGTAAAATGGGGACAGTAACACCAACCTCAGAGGTTTTTATAAAGATACAAAAAAATTACTAGTCTGAAAGTCCTTAGCATATGTCTAGTACATAGTAGTTGCTCAATAAAACATTACTTGGCACTGAAAGCAGAAATGAACCAACCAGTTATCTTCCTGGGCTGGGGCAGCCCAAGTTGGCACAGGTGTTAGGGAGCATGTAGTCGAAAGGGCAGCGCCCAGGAAAAGAAGGCTCACATGCTGTGATAGTGCCACAGCAACCTGTAGACAATACGCCAAGCAACATACAAGGGCACCTCTTGCTTAGGGCCAAATAACACAAAGCTGCTCCCAGAGCAGTTGCAGGCTATTGGAGCACTGGTAGGTCTGTGAGGCTTTTGGGGCCCTGGAGCAGGGCAATCTTCCCCCAAAGGACATTAGGAACTTGTCTGCAGGGTGAAGAGCAGGGGTGGTCACAGCCCTGAAGGTTGGCCCTGGTGGCCTGGTGGTAGCTGACTTCAAGCACACCCTCCAAATACCCACGGGCTGATCCTCTCCCAGCAAGGACAGTCATGATAATAACAACAGACATTCATTAACTGTTTTTTATGTACCAAATGGGTGCTAAAACTATGCATCACCTCATTTAATATTCACAAAAAACCTATGCCATTGTTACTAGATGCAATGACTGATGAGAAGTAACTTGCCCAAGGTCACACAATTACAAAGTGGCCGAGTCTGGCTTCAAGCCAGGGTGTAGGGACCCCAGGGGCCAGACTCTTACAGTGTTTGCTCCACAGCGGTCCACATGGAAGCCCTATACGCTTCCCCCCACTCTTCCCTTGAAGAGTGATTGGAAATAATTGAAACTGTCATTGGAAGTAATGAGAAGTGACAGAGGGTTAGAAGGCTTATTGCTCCAAGTCTGAACGATCCCCACAAACCCAAGCCTAAATTTAAGCAATGAAGTCACAAAGCAATTTCCCTCTCAGGGATTTGATTTTTACTCTCTCCTCCCCCAACAAGAAGTAAGAATATGTCAGTGGCTGAGTCTCTGTTCAATACAATGAATTTTTTCTGGAACAGAAAATTCCTTCCCGCTTGATCCTATTCGTGAAGGAATACCATACAAACCTTGGGTGCATAGACTGCTAGTCTTAATTAAGAGATCCAAATCCCCTCATACATATTTTTTTCTTTTTCCTTTTCTTTTTCTTTTTTTTAACATTCCATGGGGGATGAGGAACTCGAGGTAGCTATGTAGCTGGCAGGTTGTGATGATGAATGAGACCATAACTTTCAACAGGCAAGGACATCGGGAGGCTCAATCCCGCCATGAAGCACCTGGCTGAATGCCAAGGTCACACACTGATTAATCCCTCCTTTCTGATGCTGATGGGTGATCCATCACGCCACCAGCTGCTCACTTAGGACCAACCTCACTAATGTCCAAGCGCCCTGTGAGGGAATATCAGACACAGTCCCTGAAGACCTACGCAAGAAGAAATACCCCATCTCCACAAGACAGCACATAATTAAGTTGCTTCCTCCTTGGAACTCCTAGAATCCTTGGTACTTTCCTGGATGATAGCAAACCTCATATATCTGTAATTCTTTGGTTTTTTGTTTTGTTGTTTTTTGAGACAGAGTCTCACTCTGTTGCCTGGGCTAGAGTGCCGTGGCGTCAGCCTAGCTCACAGCAACCTCAAACTCCTGGGCTCAGGCAATCCTCCTGCCTCAGCCTCACGAGTAACTGGGACTACAGGTGTGCGCCACCACACCCGGCTAATTTTTTGTTTCTATTTTTATTTGGCCAGCTAATTTTTTCCATTTTTAGTAGAGACGGCGTCTTACTCTTGCTGAGGCTGGTCTAGAACTCCTGACCTCAAGCCATCCTCCCGCCTCAGCCTCCCAGAGTGCTAGGATTACAGACGTGAGCCACCGCAGCCCGGCCATAATTCCTTGTTTATGAACACATCTGCCCCCACTGGGGCTGAGTTCTTAGAAGCTAGAAACTGTGCCTTTTGTATCACTGGAGTCTAAGAGCCTAGCTCGGAGCCTGGACTCTGGAAGGCGCATCCCTTCTGTAATTGTTTTGTGAGTGAGAATGTGTGAATGAAGTTGGAAATGTTACGGCACACAAGTGAGTGCTAAAGTTGATCTTAAAAGGGAGATCAATGCGCTGCTCCTGCCATCCGTGAAATAAAACGCGTGCAGAGAAGCGGCTCTGCAAACACCAAGAGGTCAGTTTGGCTTAGTTTTTCATCCTCTGTTGTCTCTAAGCCTTCCTCCTCTTCTTCCTCCTCTTCCTCTTCCTCCTCCTCTCCTTTCTTCTCCTCTGTCACCTTTCGTGACCTGAACTCCCCAGATCCCCGCTGCTGCCTCTCTTTAGAAAAACCTCCAATATTCCACACCCGCTGGGGAGCTATTCTGAAGCTCGTTGCCCATTTTCTCTTCTCAATATGGGCACAAAGGGAACCGCTTTCTCCCCTGCCTTCTCCTGAAACAAAGCCGCATTCAGTCTTATCACCGCCAGACTTTGGCTGAGGCTACACACACAGGGATCCAACTGACTGCTGCTAACAAAATAAAGGTTTGATTTCAGCATTCTTTCCCATTTGGGTCTATACGGTGCCAAAGGAAATAAACTTTTGTTTTTCCAGAATCCAGACAGTTAGGAAGCTCAGATAACCAGAATTTGGGGGAGCCGGGAGGTACAGTCTGCATTCTTTCTTTAGGAAACAAATAAGTCAGAACTGCTGAAAACAGGAATTTAAGTAGAAAAGGCGACATATAAGGCGAGTCATACCCAATCCATAAACCTCCTAGGCCCCAGGATCGCGGGCTAATAAGGAAAGCTCATGCATCTGTGAGCCCGGTGCAGGGGACACTCTCTACAGTGACCTAGAGTCCTGCAAGAGACTTTTGAATAATTAGAAGGAGCTAGTAATAGATTGTACAATATATATAGTAGTTCTGGGATATAAACAGTAGTCATTAATCCAAACAAACCATTTCTTAACCATTTGAACGGAACGGGGGAAGCAGATGTGTCATAAATGTTCTGACAGAATTGTCCACATTGGGCTTTATAAATCATTTGGTCTCCTGTAAATGAAGCCTTTGCTTCAGCCAGACCCTCCCTTCTTGGTAGCACAGAGCCTCGATTTCAGAATGACCATGCATCTCCTGGTGAGTGGAAAGCACACAGTCTTTGGAATGTGTGCTTCCACACATTCCAAAGGCCTGGATTGTGTCTCAGCTCAGCTGTTTGCTACCCAGGGCATTCTTGAGAAGCTCACTTTATTTCTCTGAGCCTCAGTTTATGTATCTGTAAAATGGAGTAATAATGATATTTACTCTCAAAGACTGACTTGAGGGTAATAAGCTATGTTGAGGTACTTTGTAAACTGCTAAGCCTTGTACAAATATTAAAAATTAATTATACTGTCATAACATTCCTACCCATCTAATCCCCTCTCAGGGTACTACAGGTGGGCTAATTATATACAATTCATACTGCAAAATCCAACCACAAATTCATATCCATGCAAGGAATCCATTAAGCTATACAATTAATAGATGTACTTTATTATATGTAAGTTATACTTTAATTTAAAAAATAGAAGAAAATGCTTGAAGCTTACAAATAGTTTTACACCATAGACCCTTTACAGAAGTCTATCCTGGGTGTCCACACTTGAGGGTGTTTTGTAGGTAACTCTGCTTAGGACAAGGTCCTTTTGGTGAGTATTTCAGCTACTAAACTTCCTGGGCAAGGGGATCTGACCATCACCCTGACTCTGAATGATGCTCCCTGGCTAACAGTGCCACAGCGTGGTTCCAGGGTGGAGGTCACTACTGCTCTCTTCACATTAGTCCGTGAGCCCTTCTGGATTTATAATCATATGCTACCAATTGCCATGAGTGGTCAGTGCCTGAAAAAATCAGGTAAGCATAGTGACACCTATGTGTTCCTGATCACAACCACATCCAAACCAGCTGCCAAATTCTCAGAATTAAAAAAACTCAGAGAACATTAGTGGTATAGGGAAACTTAGAGATAACCTTAGTCTGATAGCCTCATTTTACAGAGGAGGAGGAAATTGAGACTCAGAGTGGTATGACTCGCCCAGGATGACCCAGAAAAATTATTATGGAGCTAGAGCTATTGATTTCCAGTCCTGTTCTTTATATACACACACCCATATCTTTGGAACTGCTGGTATTAATTCCTTTTTCTAGACATCATACATGACACTGAAGAAGTTTCCAGGATTTCCAGCTATGATGGCTAAATTGAAATGTTACGACATCTGCCCTATTTTTCAGGCAATTTCTCAACATAAAAACCAGTGCCAGTTATTCAGCATGTAGCTTACTTAGCTTACTAAGCATTGGAAGAGCAACTGTGATCTCGAAGCTTAGCTAGATGAGTTGAAAAGGAGGGAGAGACATTTTTCTATTTCAAGAATATATACTAGGACAGATCATGGAATTAGGGTTCCAGTCTTGGCACTTCTATTAAACTAGCTATGAACCTCAGCCGAATTTCTCTAACTTTGGTTTCTTCTTCACCATAAAAGACGGGGTAGTTTTAGATCAAGGACTAATTTGGGTTCCAAGGAATAGTATCAGTAGGTCAATGAGACCCTAAAAATTATTGGTAAAATTTGATATATATTTGTCTTTTTTCTGAGATGCAGTTTTGTGGTTTTCATCAGATTTTCAGAGGGGTCTGGGACTCAAAATTTTAAGAACCATTGATTTAGACAGTCTCAGCTTTTCCCCAGTTCTGACAATCTTTGTACCTGTAAAAAATGCCTATCATCATTAGATACATTCATGAAATACATTCATGTGTACACTGCCCAGCTGAGCACAAGACAAAAATAGGATGAGACAAGATATGAGCCTACTGGGAATATATCATTATTATAACCATCATCATTAATGTGGGAAGACGAAGGAAGGACATGGAATCCTACCGAGACTTGTCATTATACCGCAGACCAAAGAACTATGCATGCAAGCCTTTCTCAAACTCATTTTCTGGGAAACCAATCTCCTTCTCCATCCTGGCAGAAGTTTCAACAGAGAAGTCTCTTGTTAATCTGGTACTAACACACTCAACATAACAAAATTAATTTATATAACAAGTATATTATTACCTGGTCCCTGTCCCTGTAATGTTCTGCATAGAATCTTTTAAAAATGGGACTTAGTCTTATTTGCATTAATGGGCAAAGAAGCACAAGAAAAGCTGAATTTAAACTGGGCTCCTTACAACTGTGTTGTCCCACAGTCAAAGAGTAATAATCCTAAAATCTTTCACCTCTCTTGACATTAAATGCATCAAAAGTTTCAAAAAATGTGATTCTGTCTTAAGAAACAGTTCACAATGTTTATGCAGGTACGAAAGGTGGTACACAGGCAATGAGACACAATCCCTGTCTTCATGGGGCTGCACTCTAATGGGGTATGAGATAAGCACTTGGATAACCATACTACAAAGTAGCATAAGAGGAAGGCTACTGGGATTCAAAGGAAGGGAAGGAAGAATTTATTTAGCTGGTGAAACCATGGATGGGCATATGAAGGAAGTGGCATTTGAGGTGAGACTTGGAGGGTGAACAAGATTTTGATCCACAGGGACAGGAAATAAGGAGGCATTTTTGCTGGAGGGATTATTATAAACAAGAGCACAGAAAATCAGAAAGAAGCATGGGACATGTTTAGGGCACAGGAAGTAATCCACATTCCCCAGACAGTTATCTGGGAGCGGGTAGAAGAGGAGTTGTGAATGATATTGTATAAAATCTTTGATATCAGAATGAAGTGCTTGTACTCAATACTAAAAGCAATGGGACTACTAAAGATTTTTTGAAGAAGGGAGAAAGATTATAGAATTACAGAAATCTTGAATTCAGTATCCCCCACCTCACCCCTATCCCTATTTTAGACAACAGAGTCAGAACAAGAACCCAGAAAGCTTACCAGATTCTTAAGTTCAAGCTCCTTGCATTGTACCAGCTGCCTCACGAGGTTACTTGGGTAGCAGGATGGAGAAGAGAAGACAGGCAGGACTGGAATATGGCAGTGACTACAGAAGTCCCGCAGAGAATTTAAGGTAGAATAATGAACAACCAGAGAGGGGACTGGGGAGGTGGTCAGAGGAAGGGCTGAGGCTGGAGTCCCCCTTCTCTCTCCTCCATGGGGCCCAGAGCACTACTTGTTCATTCACATCAGAGGGGCAGGGCATTTGACCTCACTCACTGGCAGGTCCAGAAAGCCAGGAGTCCACTGCCCCATCCTTGTTCAGACTATGACCACTTTCAGCCCTCCCAGAACCCCTCCGATACTATGCATTCTCTAGGGGGAAAAAAGGCCAGAAATCATGACAACTGTGATCAGAAACATCCCCGGAACTACCCCTTAAAAGGACCAGTAGATGATTTTAGGATTGAAGCAACTCTGTGGGTTTTGTTTTTGGCTTTGCTAAAGAGTGCCCAGGCACACTACAGCTCAAAGCCATTGTACAAGTAAGGGCTAAACCAGCCCACAGAACTGCTTCCCCTGTGGGCTTCCGACCCATGCGGGGCTGTCAGCTAGAGAGGGGTTCCTTCAGCCTTGCTCTCCTCAGATGCCTATCTCTTCCTGGAACAGTTCCATCAGCTTAGAGCCAGGATGTCATAAGTCTGAGTATGCCTGACAAAGGCTAAGATGTGGCAAAAGCTTAATAGTAGGCGTGAATAATGAAAACCCTTTTGTCCGGAATTCTACATCAGCAGTCCTCTTTTCTACCTGGCCTTTAGTTTATAACAATTTTATCAAAACAGACCCAAGGAAGAAATGATGAGCAGTAGGTTCTCTATAAAGGTAGGGTATCAACCCAACAGCCTATTTTCTCATCAAAGGCATAACTCCATAGAGCAGGCACTCAATAAAGAAGGGCAGTAAATCAATAACATCTCTTGATCCACGTCTTAGTCAGCTCCTTCCTTCTCTCGAACTAAGAGAATGACCATCATCGATGTTCACATCCCGACACACCAGCTGATTTCAACTTACCATGTGGACCAAAGTCACTTTTCACCTGCCACTGGAAACTGTGCCCAGCACAGTGCTGGAATAGAGCAGGTGCTCAAAAACTGTTAGTTTTGTTTCCCTTCCCAGACTACTCCTACAGGGTAAGATCACACTGGCATCTTACGCTGGAAGAGGAGGACTGACCTGGCTTGGCTACAAGAATACCTTTGAGTCATTCTGCAGTGACAGAGGCTGTCCTGCATGGTGCTTTAGCAAGTACTCCCTGGAGGCAGACAGCCTACGATCAAATCCCATCTCTGCTAATTATGAGTTGTGACCATGAGCAAGTTACCTGATCTCTTTATACCTTGATTTCTTCATCTGTTAAATGAGGGTGATAATAATGGGCAACCAGTGGGGTTGGCGTGAAGAATAAACGAGTGAACAAGACAGTCCGTAGAAAGTGCTCAGTATAGCAAGGACTGAGTGAATGCTACCTGTTCTTAATAGGGCAACTCCGAAGTTTGGTTCTACTGAACATCTGGTGATTGGTAGCTTAGTGGTAGAGGCCAGTAAATGTGACAGAGGTGCTGTAAAGCTATGCCAGCTGTGCACAAGAACAGTATTGCAGCACTTGGCTAAAAGAACTTAGAAATTAGCCCCTCCCCACCTGCCCTACTTGAGCAACAGTTTGGGTTAGTCCGCCTCTTTTATTCCTCTAACTTGGGTGATTACCAGCCTGAGGCTGGCCTAGACAGGCATGCGTATGATCTAGTTGGCTTGTAAGGTTTCAAAAAAGACAGAGAACTCTAGCCACCTAGTTCAGGGTGACTCTTTACCGCCCTTTCACTTTTATTTGGTAGTTCTTCTAGATACCAGCCTCCCTCAAACTCCTGGTGTTGTAGGCTGTCAGAGCCAGAAGGAACTTCAGAACCATCTAGTTTTTCTGTTTTAGAGCTAAGGAAACAGAGCCCTGGTTAAGGAGTAAGTTGTCTGAGGTCACCCAGGCAGTCAGTTCAAAGCTGAGACTCGTTCTCCCATGGCCTGGTGTCCAGGGCAGCACTCTCTTCCCGACACACCTGGTAGGCTCCCTGATCTGCTCCTCCGGCTAACTTTTGGTCCTGTGTCCAGGTGGACCCCTCGCTTCCACAGTGCACAGCACGACTTGTCTTCAGCTGGCCCCATCGGCCTTCCCTGCCTTGGCCCCTCAGATATTCCCAGTGCCCCTCCTGTCACTGTCGCTGCACACATCCCTGATGTGTCCTGTCCTGCAAACCTGCCTGCTTCCAGCCCAGCATGGCAGCCTGTGCTTTAGGGCCTCTGAGGCCTCAGGAGTCCTGCCCCAGAGGACACCAGGAAGGGACCGTTTAGGAGGGCTCTTCTCTTTGCCCCAGACCCTGTTTCAGGAAAAAGTGATACGTGTCGGATTCCCTCTGTTCCAGCTCCTCTACTCCATTTTCTCCAAGTCTTGCTCACACTCCCGTTGCTCAATCTCCCTCAGTCTTGCTCTTCTGCTTCCTATTCCCTTGCTCTCTTTTCCTCTCCCCTTTCCAACCCTTTCCCTTACCCTTCCCCCGTCCTTCCCCATGTCACTCTCCGACTTTGACCTTCCTGGTGCTCATTGTGCCCTGCCCTTTTTCTCTCTCTCCTTTCCTCTCCTGCCCTGCCTTTTCCCCATTCCTTGCAGCTCACCCTTCAACACATCTGTTTCTAATATGAGCCCTCGGAGGCGCCTGTTTGATACAAAAAAACTCCCCCCACCCTCAGGAACCTGGCACAAAAATTCCTGGTAAACCTTCCCTCTCCCAATTCCCCAGTTTTCTCAGATATTCCTGAAACTAAACACCACCCTATAAAGGACCCTGAACATCAGGTTCAGGGCCAAACTCGACCAGGAAGCACCCCCACCCCGCAAGTCTGTTCAAGGGCCCAGATGTGCGAGACATTTCGATGGCCGACTGGGCGGTCCTCCGCTGCCAGATGTGCTCCTCCGTGGCCAGGAGGCAGGGACGGAGGAGTCAACTCGCTCCGGGGGCTGCGGAGACAACGGTTCAGAACCAGTGTCCCCCGATGCAGGGCTGCGTTTGCCCGCAGCCACCCGAACTCCCGCCCTTCCAGAGGCACTCACCTAGCAAGAGGAGGAGGAGGGACATCCCGATCTCCGGTCGCGGGCACTTCCCCGCTCAGCCGCTGCCTGGCTGCAGGGCGGCGGGGCGCAGCCGACGGACCTTCGGCGAGCTGGGCGCGGCGCTTCGGGGTGCGCGCGGGGTGGCCGCAGCCATGTGCGGGCGCGGGAGGCGGCCCCGCGCCCTGCGCTCCGGGGCGCAGAGGGGCTTCCAGCGCTCGCCCCACCAGCTCGCGCCCGGACGGGAGCCCAGACCAGCGGCGGGGAGGGGAAGGCGAGGCGGAAAGGCGCTACCGCTTCGCGGAACACTTTTCCCTGTTTGGAAAGAAAAAGGAGTGAAGAAAGAGAGAGGAAAAAAAAATTGAGCTGGAACCACATGGTTGCCTCCTACCGCAGCCCCTCCCTCGCGCCCTCCCTCCCTCCTCCCCGCGTTTGGGGTTAGCCGTGGGGGCCGATCTGCCCGGGACCAGCGTGAGTTGGCGGGGGCCGGGGGGGGGGGAGGGGACTGGGGCCGGATTGATCCCGTGTGGGGGAGAATCCGTCACACTTCGGCCAAGAGTGGATGGATGAGGCCTTGTCAGTGCCTCTGTCCGTCCTCACTTTGTCCTCTCCGCCTCGCGCTCACGTTTCTTTTGCTCTTACACTCTCTGCTTCCATTTTTCTCACAAGTCTGTCATTTCTCCTCTTCCCTCGCTCTCTCTCTCCATTTCTTTTATTTACATTCTTCTTGTCCTTCCTTCCTTTCCCTCCTTTCCTCGCCCCTCTTTCCTCCTCTCTCCTTCCCTCCCCGTCTGGTTTTGTCACTCTGAAACTACCAGACTGACCGCGCAGACAGCCGAGCGTGGAAGTGTGCAGTGAAGACGGTCACACCACCCGCTGCTTGTTGCTCCTCGGACCCAACTGCCTGCTTTGGCACCGCAGCCGCACCTGGCCTCGCTTTCCCCTGGCTCTTCGCATTTTCTCCCTTTCCCGCCCACCCCCACCTCCGCTGTCAGTATTGACAGTAGCCGGTCCCCAGACCTGGTCAGTGCTAAGCTGGCCATCGCCCAAGGGGCCGTGGGGATCCAGAGCTCAGTGGAATATGGGGTCCCTAAAGAAGCACTGGAGGCGCGGTGGCTCACGCATGTAATCCTAGCACTTTGTGAGGCCGAGGCGGGAAGACCGCTTGAAGCCAGGAGTTCGAGACCAGCCTGAGCAGGAGCGCGTCCACCCCCGTCTCTACAAAAAAATAGAAAAATTAGCCAAATTGGCCGCCTGTGGTGGTGCGCGCCTGTAGTGCCAGCTACTCGGGAGGCTAAGTCATGAGTATCGCTTGAGCCCAGGAGTTTGAGATAAGGTTGCAGTGAGCTATGATCCTGCCACGGCACTCCAGCCCGAGCAACAGAGTGAGACCTTGTCTCAAAAAAAAAAAAAAGAAAGAAAGAAAAAGAAGACGAAGCAGCAACAGCAGCAGCACTGGAGCAAACCGCCTTGCACGTGGCCTCGGCCAAAATATGCACCACCCTCGTTCAGGAAGAAAAGAAAGCAGAGGGAATGGAATTCCGTGCAAGGGCTGCGATCCCCGGGCGCCAGGACCGCTGCCAGGGAGGCCCGCAGAGCGCGGGGTCCGGGGATCCGAGCCGCCCGGCTCCGGGGTCGGCCTCTAGGGGGTCTGCCCTTTAGAACCCTGCCGCTCAGTGGCCGCAAGAGGAGGAAGAAGAAAGGACAGCGAGGGCGGCGCTCAGATCTCGATCGCCTGGACCTGCACTCTCTGCCCCTGGACGGCTTCTTCCTCCACCCCACCGAGGCCGGAGGATGCAGTCGCAGCTTCTGCCACACCCGAGCCTATACTGGGGGATGGGGCCAGAGCCCGGAGAAGCGCGGCTGCCGTAACGGAGATTAACCCCTCCAGCCCGCCGGTCACACATTTGCCCTGTGTTTCCATCTCTCTCTCCAGCGTTCTTAATCTTCTCTAACTGACTAGTCCTTCCGGTTGTAATGAAAACCAGCTCCATTTCATAGATGAGGAAAGCAGAGGCCTGGACAGGTTGTGGGACTCTCACTAGATCACTCAGATTTGGAAAAGCAAGGGCTATTCTCGGAGTTTGGAGATAAGCTGTAGAGTTGCTTTAGAACTGCAGGATTTATTCACGCCCTCCTTTAATAACTATTATTCAACCACTCTGTGCCAGATGCTTTTTAGGAGTGAGGACACAAAGTGAGTAGAACTCAGTAATTAACATTTTTAAAAAATTAGAACAAATACATCATGGACACCAACTATGGACCAGGGATCATATTACTTATTTACCTTTTTATATAATTCTTATGACAAAGCCAAAGGATAGTCATTTTAATTTCATTTTAAAGATGAGGAAACCATAACTTAGGGCTGAATATCTTGCCCCAGATCAGAAAGTATTAAAATCCCTCTATTAAATATTATTTTTATATTAAAAAGTATTTAAAAGCTCTCTGACTCTGAAGTAACTTTATTTTCCATTTTATAATTCTTGTCTAATAGGGAAAATAGATATATTCACAACTATAATTTGCATATGCATATGTTGGAAAAAACAATTCTTAAAGGCTGAAGAAGGTGGCAGGGCAACTGCATAGAGAAGGCAATTTTTTGTTGTTTCTGCTTTACAAGTTTTGAGAAATTTTGACCTCATTTCAGACTTACAGAAAAATTGAAAAAATAATACAAAAATTCTTCACCCAGACTCCTCCTTTTTATTTCTCTCTAGAGGTGGTATTTTTGCACAAGTTTTTAAAGCCCCACCTCTCCTCCACCACCACTGGTGGCCTTTCTCAAGAACGTGGTAACAGCATTGCTGTTTATTGCTTGAGGGCTGGTGTTCGCATGAAGACAGATGTGTGTGGGTGTAGGCAGATGTGTGTTTAAACCCACATTGCTCAAGCTGAAGGTAACAAGATGCCTTCAGCTCTAGGTCATTAGTCACTGACACAGGAAATGATTAGACTGGGCTGAGATTGGGTCATAATCACTCAGTTTTCCCAGTTCCAAAGTCTTGTAGCCAGGCAGTATTTGGCACATATTTCTTGGGGAGGGTCTTTGAGTCCCTAAAACCAAAGCCTTTTTTCTGTTGTCACGGGTCTGTGGGCCAGAAGAGCAGAGTGAGAGTTTCTCTGGGGATGGTCTGTAGCTCAGCAACCCATGGCCTACCTGCCTGGGCCCCACACTGGACTGGGTGCCATGGGGGATCCAAGGAGGTATGTGGCAGTTCTTATCCTAAATGGACCTCTCAGTCCAGTGGGAGAGAAAACATCAACATAAGAAATGTTTCAACAACCATACAAGAAAGTTACACAGTTAAGTGCCAGAGCAAATTATTTTGACAGTAAAAAAAAACAGTTGGGATTCCAAGAAAAGAAGGGGCCCCTTAGGCTGGGGTGATTGTGAAGGGGACTGATCTTGGAGCCAGGCCTTGGGGGCGAATAGAAATTTCTTTAGAGGAGAGGAGTTGGGGAGGCCAGTGGTGGGGGCATTCCTGGATAAAGACTGAGTTAGGAACAGCTTTGGTGTATTCGGGGAGCTTTGAATGGAATGAAATATATGAAATGAAAATTTGGTGTTGGAGCAAAATGCCCTGGAACAGTCGGCCTGTAGCAGCATTTGGGGGGTTTGAATGTGAGGCAAAAGATTCTAGAACTTGCTCTGCAGCTTCTCTAGGCTCATGGAAAAAATGTTAACAAAAAGTACCTTGATGAGAACCATATTTTAGGGAGTGTAAATTGGCAATTTCTGCCCACAAGCGACCCCAGTGTTGGAGGAGTAGAGAACTTTAGCTCCACTTTCATGTCCACCAAGCTCCCTGCCCCTTGCCTTAATATGGACAATTGAAATTGTCTCAATGTTTTGCAAAGTGATATGCATATGCAGCTTCGAGACACTCCTCTTATCCTCCCCGCTTTCTGGGGATCCAAAGGGTGCCACCCTAAACCTCTCCTCTACAGGGATTCTAGAGCCACCATGTGAGCGCATTATGCATTGGAAGGGAAACCTGAAGGATACAAACTGGTTAGAACCTATTGCATTAAAATAGATAGTTAAGATGAGGGTACTGAAACAATGCAGAAGACACATGGAAGAAAGATTTGACAGGGTTAACTATCTGATAGTCACTGTGGGTGGAAGAGGGAATGGTAGACAAAAGAGGCACCAAGGACGAGTTTAAGTGATCTAATATATCATTATATGTGCTAAGATTGATAGCAACCATTTTTTTTTTACCTTCTAGTATATTCCAGGGATTATAAGCCTTATTAATAAGCCTCATAATACCACATTACACTGGCAAAACTAACGTTCAGAGAGATTAAATAAATTGCATATTATCCCTTGGTTAGTAAACAATTGAGGCAGGATATGAAGTCAGAAGATTCAAACTTCTTATACCTCACTGCCTTTCGATGGTACTGCGGACAAACTAGGGAAGTTGGGTAAGTTAACTTGTCAGGAACAGAAAAATAAATTATTCAATTACTTTGAGTCATGAGAGCTTGGGGGGAGTTCTAAACCAACATCCACCATCCCTCCATCCATCTTTCCATTCTTTCTTTCAATCATTAATTCAGCAAATCTCTGTTAAACACCTACTATGTGCCAAGCACTGGAAAATCAATGATAAACAAAGGAAAACGTGTTCTTGCCCTCCAGAAGCTTCTAGTGAGTTACAGGAGATAGATGACAAACAACAATCACTATGTGGAGTGTGAAATGCTCTGCTGGGGAAAGTGCAGAGTGCCATGGACGTCACAGCAGGAGCCTGTGCCTGGAGTAGGAGAGGCCCAGCAAGACAGCCTGAGAGCAAAGTCCCCTAAACCAAGGAGGAGGGGAATATCACGGGAAGATGGAGACCTGCGCTACTCTCTCATCTCATAGGATACCTGGGAACCATGGACCGCATCTTTTATTAACCTTTTTGAGATGTAGTATCCACCTATGTCCCGTCCTCACAGATGAAGATACATGTCACAAGGCTATTTAGGAGAAGATGGAAAGAGTTCTGGGCTAACAGGCGGAAATTCCGGGCTCTTAGTGGCTCTGAACAGCTGCCCTGTCTTCACTGAGCTTCCTTTCCTCTTTGCCTAACACTATTATGAGGAAGAAATGGAATTATGGCGAAGGCACCTACTGCAGTGTCTAGCACGCAGGAGACTGGGTAAACATTTGTTCCAAGTGAAACTGATGCCGAGTTCACAGGATTCCATTCCCCGCAGTAAAAAGAGCCAATTTCTGTCTCATTTCCTTTTTCTATTAAAACAAGTTTATCTTTATATAGATACCTTTATAAATTCTTTCCTGTCCTGCAAGGACGCTTCTTGGCTTGGCTATTTGGTGTGTTGTTTCTGTTTTTATGGCTGGACAGTAAGAGACCCCAGCTGCTTTCAGGGTCTTGACTGGACAACTTTTATTGAGGCTGTGACTGAGAACCCCGTGTGCTAATGGGAACTAAGGAATAAGGAGTTCTCCTGACCAAGGTAGAGAAAGCAGCTGTTCTCTCTCCAAAGGGCCTGGGAGCAGAGGAAGAGATGACAGTGGCTGGGACCTGTTCTGTCCACACATCCTGTGGGGAAAGTCCCTGGCTCTGATCTATGTGGTCAGCTGAAGAGGCAGGGACTTTGTGGGGCTGGTGTTTCTTGCAGGACATTTGTCGGTGAAGAAAAGGTCTCATCCCCCACCTGCCTGCCAACATTCGTCGTGCTGTGCAGGCCTGTCCCACGACCCCAGTGGGGCTTTAAGGGAGCCAGTGGGAGAGTCAAGGCCAAGATGAAAAACAGAGAAGGTTTATATAACCCATAGCCTAAGGATTTGCAGTAGGACTTTTTGCTCTGCAAAAGCTACTTTTGCTACTTTTGCTAGTGCAAAAGCTCCTCCCGCATCCTACTTTCAATTTCTGCTAAAGTAACAAACACCCTCAGAGAGGCAGTTTAGTCTTAGGAGGAAGACAGGCTGATTTTGAATTCCGGCTACTGTCCTGACTGTGCCTAACTGGGGCACATTTCTTAACCTCTCTCAGACCACATTATTTTGTCTATACGATTTCCTATGTGGTTGCTGAGAAGATGGCATGAGACTATATAAAGAAAGCACCTAGGGCACACTGGTGTTCAGCAAGTTAGCTCCCTTCTCTCTTTCCCTTTAATGAATGCAACCAAACATGCCATGACTCCAGAATACATTGTAACTGGATCTGCAAGGGTCCTCTCACCTCTCAAAGAAGAGGACGATAGCATCTCCTTCTTTTAGAGGTGGAATTGAAATCTAGACTTCCTTAGAAACAAAGGAATAGGAAAAAATATTCCTGCACTCTTTCTTCTCCACATCCTTCCCCAGTCTCTGAGCTGAGACCAAAAGCAGATTTCTCTTTGGCTGATGGTATTCACAGAATTGCCCACAAGACAAAGCCGTCATAAGGGAGGCAAATGAGACAGGTAGGCAATACATTTCAGATTGTTAGAGCAAAAGGGTTCTGAGAGGTATCTGGTCTAACTTCCTCATGTTACAGAAAAGCACACAGGCTCAGAGAGGAGCAACAATGTGTCTGGGGCCACATAGCTAGTCAGTGGCACAGAAGTTACAAGAACCCTAGTTTGACTCTTGCTACTGTGTCCCAGGTGGGTGACCAGACCAATGCTTGGCTTCGTTCTGTAGCCAAACAGAGACCTCAGTGATTCTTTTGAGATTCCAGCAGCCTGTTTCCCTCTGTTGACATGTAAGCACATGGCAGAGAACAGAAACCACCAGACCAGGGACAGAAATAGTTCATGTCTTCCCAGCTGGGCAAGGGCAGCTAGCTGTCCTCAGCTTGTATGAGCTATCATGTACTCTTCATCCATTCAGCCTAAAGCACATGTTCCAGCCTGTAAGTCTGCATTCGTTCCACCTCTGTGCAGCTGCTGTCTCCACTGTCAAGCCAGACAGGCCCTTAGAGTTCCTTTGAATCTAACTTCCTCATTTCATGGATTGAGACCCAGCCAGGAGATGGGCTATCTCAGGGTCACACTCAAGTTGCAGAGCCAAACTGGAAACCAGGTTGCCTAGCGACCAGCTCCATCCTCTCTCTAGAATGTGGAGGATAATCACACAGAGTGGCTCTGCCTCTTCCTAAAAGGTCAGGAACGAGAACAGAAAACCCATCGTATCTGCTGGCAGAAACAGGTGTGATAGAGCCCAGCGAAGAGCTGAGATTTCTTTCCTGGTATTTTATGAGGCTCAGTTGAAGCCACAGGAAAAAAATGAGGACAATATATGCAAAGCCTGATTATGCCACTGGTGTCCTGCCTGCAGGGAACTCATTTATTTTGTGGCTGAGATGCTAGGAGCTGTCAGCAGCTGCTTGCAGCTGCTCAGTGACAAGACTGATGTCAGCAATAGCCAGGCTGAGGAGATGGGGGGTGGGAGGAGAAATATCCCCCACCTTCCCACCCGACACATGCACACAAACACATGACACACGCTCAGACCGTTGCCTTGCATCCCCTTGTGTTGTCATGCATCCTCCCTGACTATAATGTTCCCAGGAGTGAAGGATATGCCAGCCATGGCCTGAATCCTGTGTCTCAGAAGCAGCAGAGGGTGGTGAATAGCATGAGGGGTGAAGTCAGGAGACCAGGATGGAGCCTTCCTGTCACTGCCACCTACTGAGTCAGCTTGAACAAATGATGAACCTGTCTGCATCTCAGCTATCTGTCTGAAGAAACAGGGAAGCTAACACTTTGTAAACCCAAGCTCTTTATGAATGTGAAGTAAGCATGATTAGGAGTGTAAATTGCAGGAATTTGCAGGACTGATTTCTAATATGAATTGGTCATTCTTTTCTGCACTCTATGTTTCTCAGTTGACATAGAGAATCAATTAGTCCTGAAGTGTTTGGTGTGGACCCATGATAGGCACTGCGGGGCACACAGATGGGACAGGACCCAGGCCCAGGACTCAGGGCGGGGCCTCCCCCTACCCCCAACTTCCTAGAGGGTGTGCACAAAGACAGGTCCCACAGGCACTGTTCACTGGCTCGCCCAGCCCGTTCCCAACACTCTCTCTTGCCTACCTCCCCCATAGAGGCTAAAAAGCGAAACATTTACTTTCTGGGTTTCCTTCGCCCTAGGGAAGGCCTTGTGACACAGTTCTAGCCGATGAATCAGGCATAGGAGAAGTCTGCTGGGGAGCTTTGGGTAAGCACTTGCTTTATACTTTATGCAAACCGGAAGTGGATTTAGCCTCTAAGAGTTTAAGGGGGGACTATATAATATGCTCCTAAATAACAATAAACCTAAGATAACACATAGCCATTGCCCTGGGAAAGGCACAGGTGAAGTGTTATTGAATAGTAAAGAAGGGAACTGTTTCTTCCTGTGCAGTCATCCAGGACGGCTTCCTGGAGGGGGGACATTTGAAGTGGGTAGGACTTGAACACCCACAGTCGGAAGAATCAGACGTGATTCCTAGTCCCAGCCTCAGATGCTCTGAGTTCTCCCACTATTACGAACAACAAAATGGGGAGTCGAACAATTCTTGTTGGGTGATGTAATTATAACTCTGGAGATGATCAGATATAATCACATCTTGTACTTACAGAGCACTTTCTTCTGAAGCCCTTTAAAGAGAATGTCTAACTCATCCCTCTGAAGCGGGCAGAGGTGGCTAAAGAATAAAGAAAGAACCTCACAGAAATGAAATGACTTCCTGAGATTCTACAGTTGTTTGGGGAGAGAGCCTGCCAATTCCCTTGGCCATATCATCCTTCTTGGAACATTCTACTTTCATCTTCACCCATATATGCCCTCTGGATGTAGGGGATGCCTTTATGTAGCGTGAGTCTATATAATGAATTCTTGCTCGTATTGAAGATATGAAATTCCTATGAGTAGGAGTTGTATGTTGAGTTCATTATCCCTAAGTGCAAGTCCTGGGTTTGCTCAAGTTATCTAAGTGCTATCTCTGGTGACCAGTGGAATGTTTCTGGGAGACTCTTGGCTGGGCTTGAGGCTGGCACGTCACGTGGAAGCTAACTTGGTTTCACTAGGACCATTTTCTAACTCCTCTGAATAAACCAACCTGGATAACCACATGTTTAAAAATCTTCCATCTATACACCTGCTAGGGTGACACAAAACCAGAAAATAACAAGTGTTGGCAAGGACGTGGAGAAATTGGAACCCTTGTGCACTGTTCGTGAGAGTGGTATAAAGTGGTGCAGCCGCTATGGAAAACAGTCCAGTGGGTCCTCAAAAAATTAAAAATAGAAATACCATATGCTCCAACAATCCCCCTTCTGGGTATAAATCCCAAAGAATTGAAGGCAGGGTCTCAAAGAGACATTTGTACAACCATGTTTATTGCAGCATTATTCACAATAGCTAAAAGGCAGAAAGCAACCCAAGCGTCCAGTGACTGATACATGAATTTAAAAATGTGATATATTTTTACAATGGAACATTTTCAGCCTTAAAAAGGAAGAAAATCCTGGCACATGTTACAACATGGATGAACCTTGAGGACGTATGCTAAGTGACATAAGCCAGTCACAAGATGAATACCGTATGGTTCCACTTATGTAAGGAACCTAGAGTAGTCACATTCATAGAGACAGAAAGTAGGATCGTAGTTTCCAGGGGCTGGGAGGAGAGGATTTGAGGAGATATTATTTAATGGATATAGAATTTTGGTTTAAGAAGATAAAAAAGTTCTGGAGATGGATGACGGTGATAGCTGTACAACAATGAATGTACTTAATGCCATTGAACTGAATATTGAAAATGGTTAAAATGGTAAATTTTACGTTATATGTATTTGACCACAATAAAAAAATCATTCATCTACAACATCACTTTATTTTAACAAAGTCGCTCCTAAACTCTCCAGATCAGATGTGATCTCTTTTACATTTTTGGAGATCATCATGGTAGAATGAAAAGAGCCAGACGTCAAGTCAGACAGCCCAGGTTTAAATCTCAGTTCTGCTGCTTGTTAGCTGTTTGATCTCGATCTTACTGAACTTCATTTTCCTCGTCTTTGGTCAAGTATTGTAATATCTGTTTTGACTTCTTCACCAGGCAGATGTGAATATCCAGTTAGATAATTTATGTGAATGTGCTTAGCAAACCACAGAACACTAAACAAATGTAAAAGATTTTTCAAGAAGACAAGAAAACAATGAGGTTCGCTCTGGGACCTATTGTAATATTTTCCAACTTGTCTTGCCAAGAAGTTCCTTCTATCCCACCTAAATCCAGTCTAATGCACTTTTAGCCATCTTGGAAATAGCTTTTCCGTTGGGACTTTTCCAGATTCCAGGTTTAGAGATCCTTCCATCTGGCAGGTGTCCAAAGGGGACAGCAGGAACCATAAGCAGAACCATTTGGAACTGCAAAATTTTAGGGCCAAGGACAGACTTCTTCTCCAGGTCCAGTTTGGTTTGCAAATTCCTGGCTGTCATAGCAACCTCAAAAGCAAAGGAAGACTGTTTAATATCATCTTTGACTGCAACCTGGCCTTGGAATGTCTCAGGTTGGCTAAGTAAACAGTGTTCACTGGTGACCACTCTGTGATTCTCCCCCTGAGCCCAGGCATGGGAGAGGCAGGGACCTGCCAGGCTCAAACCCCTCTGACAACTCAGCTTCCCGCTTGGTGTCTCTCGGGTCCCCATCTGCTCCTCCCATCTCCCAGTGGCTCTGCCAGATCTAGAATGGGGAGGTAGTTTCCAGAAGGGGCCTACTGGGAGATGGAATCAATTCTGCACTGGAAGCAAATGCCTGCACCCGAGTGATGTATGGAGATGACCTGGGGAGGGCGAAGCTGATGGCATTTCCATGGTAACCTCAAGCATTCCCATTAAGTCACATTGTGCTCTGCTGACCTGTTCAGACCCTTGCACCTAGGACTGTTTATCTCTAGGGCTCAGGTTAGAGACCTAAAAATGTGGAAGACCTAAACATGTAACTGGCTTCACATATAAAAAGAAAACTGAGGAACTGAAATTAATAAGGACCTCACTTATTAACAAGTACCTCTACAAAGATACGTTATGTCATCTTCATTAATTGTTACATTTATTATTACAAGGTTTTTGCACATTTGAAAGCAATTTACAGGCAAGTTTTCTTCATTGCAAGAATTCCTGATTATGCACAATTATGCCAAGAAATCACTGTTGGGCCAAATTTCAAAAGTAAACTTATAAAAAATATTGCAATATTTTTACAGTAACAAAGTTAACGTGGGACTGGGTGTATTTTAATATGCTCAATACGATGTGTGGAGCCTCCAAAGGCCTGTGCGCCTTCCTGCTGAGGCGCACAGTATCGCTGCTGTCTGATATGGAAGCAGAATGAAATAGCGGAGAAGCTCTATGGACTCTGATGGCTTATTGTGGGAACTTGGGGACATTATTATCTATCTGGTCCTCAGGTTCCTTCTTCACTTATAAAATGAGGTAATAACAGTTGCTTCCAAGAGTTCTTGTGAAAATGAGATTAGTAAAAGCGTTTTTGTTAAATGTTGCTTGTTATTATTATTATCACCACTAAGGGTAATAACCACCCCCATTTCACTAGTAATCACACACAACCATTAGTATGCCCTCTGGAACACAGTATGGCCACTGCAACATTCCTGCTCTAAGATGGGCAGGAACCGTATCTGTGTGTCTAGTTCTTTTTGTGCACAGGTGGGTACAGTATCCTGTCTAAAAGTCAATTTCATTAACTCTATTCAGTAATGATGTTGCTCCTTCCCAAGAGTGATATTTGAAATTACTGTGGAAATATGAACTAATTCTAGAAACCTTCAGCTGTGTCAGGTATCACCTCTTGAGTTGCTGGACCATGCAAGGGGTCCAGGGGCTCTCAGAGGAGAATCCAGAGCAGCTGAGGGGCAGCTGAGGCCCCAGGGCAGTAGCTACTCAAACTTACCAACCAGAATGGAAACACTTCAATATTTAGTAATGAGCATGGCTGTGCCAGGTGTGCCACCTGCATATTAGCCATCCTCACCTGAATAGAATCTATTATTAATGTCTTCACTTATTCTGTCTGTCAACACAGTTTTTGAGTAGCATCTTTGTGTAAAGCGTTAGGCTAGACACAGCGGAAGACACAAAAAAGAGTAAAGAGTAAAGACACCTCAAAGACATTGAAGAGCTAGTAAGGGAGATATACATATCATCTAATAACCCCAGTGAGGACAGTGTAGGAGAAATGTCATTTAAAAAGTACATTCATCTTGAGAGTCAGGAGCATGATGTCACATTTGGCTGGAGTGATCATGGACGTCTTCATGGAGAAGGTGACTTTGGAGTTAGGGCCTTGAAGGATGGTAAAATTTCCAGCCATGAGTAAGAAGGGGGTGGAAGTCCAGATGGAAGAAAATGGCAAGAGCAGAGGATAAGCATGGAGGTGATTTGAGGGCTCTGTGAGTGGTAACATTTTGTAGGAGCATGAGAAATACTGGGAGGATGTAAGCCCAGCAGAGTGGGATTGGGCCAAATCACTGAAGGCTAAAATGTGTGGGCTTTTACTCACCAGCAAATTGGTATTAACTGATCAACACCTAGGTGGACATATAGGAATAACATTTATCGGGCATCGGGCAGGTGGGAGGGGAAGGGTATATGCATACATAATGAGTGCAGTGTGCACCATCTGGGGGATGGACACACTTGAAGCTCTGACTCCGGTGGGGGGGAGGCAGGGGAAAGGCAATACAAGTAACCTAAACATTTGTACCCCCATAATATGCTGAAATAATAAAACAAGATGTGTGGGCTTTAAAGAAGCTGTTAAAAGTTTTTGACCTGGGGATCAACATAGTCTTTTGGAAGATTGGTTGGATTTACCTGTAAACACCTAAAGGAAAGGGATGGGATTGGAAGTGGTGGAAGAAGAGGGGTTGGGGTGAGACTGGAGGTTGAGAGTTCACCTTTCAGGCTCTCTGTGTGCCAGGGGAGAGGTGAAGGGCTGAGCCTGGGCAGAGGCCACAGCCCTACAAGGAAGAGATGACATGTGCAAACTTTCAGATAGAGAGTAGAGAGATTTGCTGATTGATTACAGAGGAGCTTGGGGGAGGGGGAGGGGGAGGGGTAGAGAGAAGTCCATTACGACTTCAGCTTCAAGCCAGGATGACAAGAATCATGGTTCTAAAACCAGAAAGAAATATCAAAGCCAGGAGTGGGAGCTGGTTGGGAGAGGAGAGCCCGCAAATTAGTTTATGTCGAGTTTGAGGAACCTACAGGAAGCCCTGGTGGGGATGTGTACCAGTGCTCTAGCTTGAATTTGGGTTATTATTTACCCACATCAGAAAAGGGAAGTCAGGCAGGGGCTTCATTCAAGAACTAGAGCTGCCCACTGGGACAAGACAGCTAAAAAACGGAGAAAACGAACACACAAGCAGGCGGGTAAGGGGCTGCTGCAATCAGTCAGGCCATAGAGGGGATCTGAGGTGGAACAGCAGGTTGAACCAAACTTTTAGAGTTGAAATAGTCTTTGAGCTCAGACTGGCTGACTCGGCAATTTGATGCTGAGAGCTGCCCTGCTATAGTCATCCCCACATCTGGCAATGCGACAGCCACAAGGGGAGCCTTCAAAATGATGCATTCTTATCCCCCCCACCCCAAGTCTGATTCATTATGTCCGGGGTGGGGCTTGGACATCTGTGTTTTTTGAGTTTCCTTTCCCCTTCTGGTTCTCAGTCATTTGTCTAGCAAGGAATAGTGGCTGTCATCTGCTCAGAGTTGGTCCTGGTTGCTGACTGCAACCTAAGAACATATGGCTAAGGACATATATTCCTAAGAACATAGTGATCCAAGTTTCATCTCTTTCTTTTCTTGGGGTAAGGGAAGAGAGTGCTATGTAAGATGCTGTCCCCAGACTGGCAAGAGTTGGGCAGAGAGGTGACGGCTGGAGCCCCTGCCACGGAGCCTTCCGCAGAGAGATGAGAGTGCAGCTCTGGTCATACACAAAGGACAGGGCAGAGAATGAAAAAGAAAACCGCAAAGTACAGTACCGCACAGTACCCGCACCCTGCTGGGTGCCAAGCCTCTCACACTGCCTCCTTATTAAAAGAGAACATAAGCTCCGTGAGGGCAGGATTTTAAAAAAGTCTCTTATGGAAAATTTCAAACATAAAAAAAAGGTAGAAAGACTAGGGTAACAAATCCCTGTGCTCCCATCACCCCACGTTGACAGCTGGCCACACCAGGCTCATCTGTTTTACCTGTTTCATCTTTATCTGTCATCTTGTCCCCAGCCTCCATCATTTTGAAGTCACTGAGGAAAGATATTATACCTGCCCTTCTGATCTCCTATTTTACAATCCAGCAGCCCCTTTGCCGGTAATAAAAACAAGGTCTAAGGATGGAAGGAAGGGATCAAGGAAGACTCATCAGCTTACCTCTAATTCCTCTTGCAAACGCAAAGAGGCAGTCATGAATTTTGCTCCTTAAAATTGTCACCAAGTCTCTGAGCAACATATGCAGGCTCTAACAAAGGGAAGTGCACAAGAAGCTCTTCCCCCATCGCTTAGAAACGGAAGGGCTGTAATCTGTGCTTTCTAGAGAACTTTCTGTATCCAGCAGCCTGGTCCTAATCGTAAACAAATGATAATTCTGCCGCAGAAGGGTAAGGCTCCAGAGAGTAGAAATATGTGCACGGTTCAAGGGGCTCAGTGCAGTAGGTAGGAGCTATCATCAGAACTGGGAGGCTGAGAGCCTGGGTGGTCTCCAAGTCAGAGACTTGGGAGACTGCCCTTCGGCCCCCAAACCCCACTGCTCACAGAAATCCCTCTGTTCTGAGTCTACAGCTCCCCCCTGCCCTGTCCACCCCCTTCTTCTGCTCCACCTCTACATCCAATTATGGAGCAGATAAACTAAATAAATAAGCTAAATAAAAAAGCAAAACCAATTATGGGCAGAAGAATAAGGATGAAAAACATAAGTAGTCATAAATCTCCCTAAGCCAGTTAGTCCTCTGAGCGTCAAGAAGGGGTCAGGCTGAAGGCACACGGGTGGGTGTATGTGCAAAGATTTAAGGCTGCGGAGAAGGCTGGAAGTGACCGTGGCTGTGGAGTGGAATCTCTGCACACAGCATGCCCTCTTTTGGTCCCCATCCAAGGAGCCCTGGTTCCTGAAGTGCCAAGAGAGCCTCGGTCAAGTGTGACATCTCCTGTGCCTTTCTCATTGAGCTGTCAGGAACAATATTATAGAAAGGTGATAATACTCCAGTGTCCTTCGGGCTGGAGTATTCAAGCCTCTTGGGTTATAGGAACCACAGAATAAATATAGAATGTCTTGATATTATAGAATTCTATTTTACTAAATCTTTTTTTGGGAAAGTATTACTAATTTTAATATTTAAATAATCATGCATATGTGATGAAATAGAATGTAAATTTTTCATACATTTATATAAACACAAGAATTTAAAGAACTGTCCCAATTGTAGTGTTCTGTTTGGAGAGGTATTGTCTCTCTTCTGCTAGTAGGAGTATTTGGGGAGAATGTGGCAGATGCTGCCCTGATGTTTCACGGGGCAGGTGAGTTCATATGATTCTGCAGTTTCTGCCCACCTGACTTGTCATCTCTCATCTCCTGTCAGCCCATGAGGCTGGCCATTTCGTGGTCCCCTGGGATGGGCTCACCCTTTCCTTTCTCCGAGCCTTTGTCCAAACTGTCACATAAGGGACAACCTCCCACCTCCTGACAACCACATCACATGTCTTCCTCTCTTCACAATGCAATTCAAGGTCACTTTTCCCGGGAAACTTTCTCTGACTGAGCTAAGAGAACTGACTCCCAAAAGAAAATCCAAAGAAAAGCACCAGGCTGGGATGCCAAAATTACATGCCAGTACTAAATATTTGCACAGGTTTGTATAAGACGTAGTGTATAAAACTGTCAAATGCATATCGCATTTAGTAATCATTACAACCCTGTGAAGTACACAGGGCAAGGATTATTTATAATCCTCATCTTCCAGACAAGTGATAGAACCTTACAGAGGTTAACTAACTTGCCCAAAACCACACCGCTAAGAACTGATTCTTTTGACTCTGTAAAGAGAAATTATCCGAAACTTGGAAATAAAGCAGGAGAGTGACTGCATATACTTTCAGTGTCATACTGGGACATTGTTTAAACCTCTCCTGAAGATTATTTAGTCCTGTAGGCAAAGTCAGCTTCTTGGGCATGCAATCTGTGCAGTTGCCCAGAGCCCCTAGTTCAGGAGGGCCCCCCAATTTGTTTAATGCTCTGCTGTCGCTGTCTTGAAATTCTTAATAATTTATGACAAGGTCTCCTGAATTCTCATTTGCACTGTACCCAGAAAATTAAGTATCCAGTTATGTCTCTAGGAGAATACACCAATGTTTGATTTTGTTATTAAATACTTGCAATTAAAGGCTCAGTCTCTGTGAAGTTACATGTTAATTTGTAGATATGGATCCAGTGGAGATGCAAATGATTTTTCTTCTGTTAGAAAGGATAACCTATGCTTTTATGGCCCTGTTAGAGACATTAACTAGATTCCTCTGTAACTTTAAAACAGTTATGGTGCACTTTCCCCTCGGGCTACAAAAACCACACTTCCTCAATTGCTCTCGGCTTCAGTTTTCCCATCTTACTGATTCCCTTATGGATTAATCAATTAAATATTAATAAAAATCTTTGACAAGTGTTCATTCTATTCTGAAAGAGAATTGTGTTTTTAATTCTTTTTTGGAAATTATGCTTTCACAACTCCGTATTCCAAGCTCTTTCCATCATATCATGCTATCAAAGTCACACTTTTCTCTTCTATCTACTGTTTGGGAGCACACACCGAGTTTTGTTTGTGCATTGATGTTTATTCATTTTAGGTACAGCTATTAATTTTTGCTTGCTGTGTCACTCTTTGTATCCTATAAATTCCTTTAAAATTGTATTTACTGATTTTTTTTTTTTTAAATATGTGTTTATAGGTCAGGCGTGGTGGCTCACGCCTGTAATCCTAGACCTCTGGGAGACCAAGGCGGGAGGATTGCTTGCACTCAGGAGTTTGAGACCAGCCTGAGCAAGAGTGAGACCCCATTTCTACTAAAAATAGAAAGAAAAAAAAATTAGCTGGGCAACTGAAAATATAGGAAAAATTAGCCAGGCGTGGTGGTGCGCACCTGTAGTCCCAGCTACTTGGGAGGCTGAGGCAGGAGGATTGCTTGAGCCCAGGAGTTTGAGGTTACTGTGAACTAGGCTAACGCCACTGCACTCTAGCCCTGGCAACATAGTGAGACCCAGTCTCAAAAAAAAAAAAAAAAAAAGGAAAAGAAAATATGTGTTTATAATGTTAGCTTCCTAAAAAATATGGATAAATATATCTACATGGTTCAAATTCAAAAAGTTCAAAGGGTATATAGTGAAGATTTCATCTCCCACCTCTAGTTCAGATACCCAATTTTCCTCCTCAAAGATAGCATGTATAACTTCTAGTAGTATAGTCTATATATACCTCCAAATATGTTTATATATTTTTTGTTTGTTTTTCCTATAAATGGTAAAATATTCTACACACTGTCCTGCAACTTGCTGTTTTGATTTAACAGTATATCTTGTTGGGGGGGGGGGCAAGGGCAATATACGTAACCTAAACATTTGTACCCCCATAATATGCTGAAATAAAAGAATACAAATAAAATAAAATACAACAGTATATCTTGGAGAGTATTTAATTTTAGTACATAAAAAGCTTCCTTGTTGTTTATGGCTATATGCAACTGAACTAGATATGTTTACCATAATCCAATCATTCTCTTATAAATAATTAGGTTGCTTCCCGTTGTTTGATATAACAAGCAATGATGGATGCATTGAATAAGTACATACATATATTATTTTGTACATCTATGTAAGATAAATTCCTGAAGTGAAATTGGTTGGTCAAAGGACATACACATTTATCATTTTTGAAGTTTTTGGTCACTCTCCATTAAGGTTGTACCAATTTATTTCTACTCCTGCCAGAAATATATGAAAGCTCTCACCAACACTGTAGCAGTGTGTTGTGGCATTTTTGAGCTTTGAGAGGGAAAATAGTATCTTGTAGTTTTTACTTGCATTTCTTTAATTAATAATAAGATGAAACTTTTTTTCAAATATTTGATAATTTCTTTTTGGAGGGAACTGCCTGCTCATATCCTCTTTCAATTTTTCTATTGGCTTGTTAGTCTGTGCTATAAGTTGTAAATATTGGTTTTCCTTATACTGTCCTTTAAAAAAAAACAAAACTTTGTTTATGGTGATTTTTTTTTTTACTTTGTGGACTTTTATTCGATGCTGTTGAATTTGTCAATATTTTCTTCTATGGCTTCTAGTTTTGTGTCACAGTTAGAAAAATCTTCCCCAACTGGGATTATAAAAGAACTCTCCCAGGTTTCTTTTGGCAAGTTTACAGTCCCATGTTTCACATATAAATCTTTGACATCATTTGGAGTTTATTCTGATATTAAGTATGAAATGTGATTTCAACTTTATTTTTTTCCAAAATGATTACCATATTGTCCCTAAACTGTTTATTAAATAATCTTTCTCTGCTAATTGGAGATCCTAGCTTGATTAATCACTAATTTGCCATATGTACTTGTGTTTATTTTTAAAATGTTCACCCCTATGCCATGATCTATTTATTGCATGAAAACTGTATGATTTATGTTAATCTATGTAGTGTCTGGAAAGGCAGGTGCTCACCTCATGATATTTCATTTAAAACATTTCCAGCTTATTCCTGCATGTTTATTTTTCCATGTCAACTCTAAAATCAGCATGGCCAGTTAAAGAAAAAAAAACTTGGCATTTCATTGAGAGTGCATTAAATTTACAGATATGTAGGGAAGACTTGGCTTCTTAATAAGGCTATGTCTGGCTACCAAAAAGCATGGTAAGCCTTTCCATTTAGTCAAGTTTTCCATTCAGCTTAGTTTTAGCATTTTTAATGTTTTGGTTGTTAACCAAAAAAAAAAAAAAATTAATTAACAAGGTTTATGCTTTGAAAAAAGGAGAGCTTTATTTCTCATAAAGGGTAGCAACTTGCTGGGCGGCCATTCCAACAATTTGGGAAGCAGAGCCCCAGCGAGAAGCCTCGTGCTTCAAAGAAGAGACAGAAGGCAACAGGATTTTATACTGTGCCTGTGGTCAAATATACATATTTAACAAGCTAGAAGAGGAGTCATGAATATTTATGAAGGAAAATCGTCTGCCTGTAATTGTGGTTTATCTCTCTCATCCCATCATGGCTGGGAACTCAGTTTTAAGGTATTTCTGGGGTTCCCTTGGCTGAGAGGGGTTCATTCAGTTAACAGGGGGCTTAGGATTTTATTTTTAGTTCATATGGTCATCTTGCATAATTCTTAAGTTTATTCCCAGGTATTGTTTTCTTTTTTTTCTTTTTTTTTTTTTTTAGACAGAGTCTCATTCTGTTGCCAGGGCTAGAGTGCCATAGCATCAGCCTAGCTCACAGCAACCTCAAATTCCTGGGCTCAAGCGATCCTTCTGCCTCAGCCTCCAGAGTAGCTGGGACTACAGGCATGTTCCACCATGCCCGGCTAATTTTTTCTATATAGTTTTAGTTGGCCAATTAATTTCTTTCTATTTTTTAGTAGAGACGGGGGTCTTGCTCTTGCTCAGGCTGGTTTCGAACTCCTGACCTTGAGCGATCCACCCGCCTCGGCCTCCCAGAGTGCTAGGACCAGGTATTGTTTTATTGTTATAAAATAAGTGTTTTCTTTGATTATATCTTCTGTTTGTTGTTTGTATATATGAAAGTTACTGAATTCCATGTAAAATTGTATATAAACCAGCTTACTGGGTTTCTTTATCCTCTTAACTGTAACACCTCACACCAAGCACCTCAGATAACTAATTGCTGACTGAGTGACCCTCATGTGCTTTCTGGGAGTTGGAGCTTCTTGAGGTTTCATGAAGGTTGATGCTGAGGGAGAAAGAGAGTGTGGATTTCAATTGTCTTTCCAGGATGATGAGTAGATCCTTAGTAATTTCTTAGAAGACTGGCTCATTCTTAGGGACTTCTTTGAAAGTTGGCTGTGAGTGCCAGTGTTAGAGTTTCCAAATGGTCTGCTGAGACCCAGTTTATAAGGACGTTTAGAAGGAATGACTTTCCTTTTGACTTAAAAAACTGAAAAAATTCTTTGGAGAGTGACCAGGCAAGGAAGGTCATTCTTACCTACCCAGGAATGAGCCTGAATTTACCCGTACAGTACAGTGGGGACTGAAGAACTGAGAAGACTTGGGCGGGGGAAGAGCCACTTTGCAACATTATAGAAGCTCCACGGCAGTTTCACAACAGGGATCTTTATGGAGGCAGAAAGAGATAATGTAGTCTGAGATCAGATGGGCTTTTTTTTTTTTTTAACAGTATTAGCGATTAGTCTGTAGTGGTTCCAGAAAAAGTTTGTTACATCCATTTTAGGATTTGATTTAGCATCCTTGGAATTCTGCTCAAATTCTGAAGGGTTAAAAGAAATTCTAGCATTTGACCTAAATACCTACAGAATGCCCTCTCTCTGGCAATGTTTAACACCTCAACACGAAAATACACGAGCTCATTAGAATGGCTAGAAGAGGGCACAGCAGTTGTTCACACTTCTTTTGCCAGCAAGATAACACTTTAATTTGAGCCTCTGATTTTTTTCTCATCCTGGATGAGAGGTAGAGTTACTTGTTGGGGCTCTGCGGCCTCCATTCTGCCTGCTTCTTTGGTGAGTATTAATTCGTGTGACAAAACACAAGAGTAGTTGACTTTTTATATTTTTTCCTGTTTTCTGAGAATCTAGGGCTCAAATTGTAGCATCAGGGAGTGACATTAGATGCCAGGGTCTCACCACTTTCTCTCACCTTTACTCTTTATTTAAAAGTCTAGCAAAAAAAAAAAACAACAACAACAACAAAAAAAACCAACCATCTAAGTTCAAAAGTTCAAGCAAAATTCCCTTAAGTCTGTGACCTGATTTTCTTCAGTTTGAATCTTGTTAGCTCCTGGATCTGGAGTTTTTAGTTCTTCTTTATGGTTTCTTGAGCCACAGTGCTGCATCAGACAGGAGCATGCCAAGGTGGGTATCTTTTTTCATCAGATGACTGCTGCGAAGAAAAACATGCCAACTAGCCCTGCCTGGGTCACTCCCACCTATAGTAGCAGCATAATCTCAACCCGATCCTCTAAAAATTTCTGGCCTGCTTTTTTTGCCTGGGTTTATTTGCCTCAGTGCCCTGAGACATCCAAGTCATGCCTTTCCATTTACACTCTTCTCGATCAAAATCTTAGAATATGAAGTAAGAAGGAAGAGAGCCAGCTGGAGCAGCCGGCAGTTCAGCAGGTTTGGGCCAGGATCCCGAAAGATACAATATCCTAGATAGAGCCTGATTTGAGCCATTGCCTCCTCCTCCGCCTGCTCCTTCATCCTCGGTCCTCACTGCCTGGCTCTGTCCTCCAGCCAAGCCCAGGATGGCTGGGTGTGTGGACCTTGATCCTTACAACCTCACTCAACAGCTCCACAGGGCACCCTGCGAGCCCATGAGGCTCTGGGTGCTGGGGAGACAGAGATGAAAGGACAGGCACCCTGGCCTTGAGGAACTCTCAGAGGCTAGTCCTCAGCTGCTTTACTTGAAAGAGTGAACTTCAATGGGGGCTCCCATCTTTGAAGGAAACTTACCAAGAATTTAAAGAAAGCCAAACAAGAGGAGAGAAATATAATGGATAGCTGATAAAGCGGCTTCTGTGGAGAAGGTGCAGAAGAACTAGACTTACTTGTCAAAGATTAGCCACCTACACAAGAGCTGACAGCTTCTTTCCCTGCCTTTTCTGGTCACAGGATCCTTCCAGCCCATTTCCTGATTCTCGTTTATAATTACACACAGATGGTCTTGAAGTGTATTTTAGTATCATGCTGTGCTGGAAAGAGCCCGGATTAGGAGAAGGGAGCCCTGGGTTCTAATCCAATCCTATGGGATTGGTTTCTTTGGGAAATTGGCCTCCCTACCTCATCAAGATGTTGTGAAAAATCACCACGTAGCTATATGCATGTGTATGGATTTACATATATGCAAATACACACATTCAATGAAATATACATGTATGTACATTAATTTAAACTGTTCATAATACATAGTTACCATTTATTGAGCTCTCCTTAGACATCAGGCATTGTGTTAAGTCTTTTACATATCTTATCTTGTAGGTCCTCACAATATTCTTGCAAGGTGGGTGACAGCAACCTCTCCTTTCCTCCTCCCCAATCCCTACATACCATATCACAGATCAGGGAACTGAGGCTTAGAGAGGCAAGGAAATGTACTCAAGCTCGAAGAGAAAGTTTCTTTTGTGTAGTAGCCAGCTGTGCCATGCAGCAGCGGGCCCTCAGTAATGATTATTTCGATGGCAATGATCATGCTACCCTAACTGGATACTTCTTTCCCATGGCACCCTTTTCCCATAGCTGGAATATTGTCTCCCATTGCAACGAGGAGGTCAAATCCCTAGATACCTTGAATCTGCTGTGTGCTGGTCAAACTACATTCCATGGATGAGCTATGCAAATCAGGGGAATACTTTCAGTGGCTTGATATCCCCAGCCTGGGACTCATTTGAGTTGCTTCATCATCTAGCATTCACAAACATTTCCATCTCCGCTCCTTACCTTCCTCTTTCCCTGCTCCATGCCCCAGCAAAGTGAACTTTGCTCTGTTCCAAGTACATGCCCCAGGCTTTCCCACTTTTCTGCTTTTGCTCAAATTCTTTGCTCCATCTGGAATGCCCTTCTGTCTCCTTCTTTGCCAAATTTCTAAACATTACCAATCCTTGTGGTCTTCTGCAAAATATTTTTTCTTTATAAAGCCCTCCCTAGTCTCTAAATGATCATAGGATAATATTTCTTTTTATTAGGACATTCCTTATTTCCCTTTGTAGACATATGCTTTCTGAAGGCTAAGTTCATATTTGTTTCATTTTTGTATTTCCAGTCTGTGATACATGGCTTTGTCTGTAATAGCCATTTTTTCATTTACTCAATGAATAAATGAATGAATGAATGTACAAATCTTTTTTTTATCTCTCTCCCTCCTTCCTCATGAATGTACAGATCTTAAGAGAGTGCCTAATTGTGTGTAGTGTTAGGTTGAATGATGTGTTGGGAGAATTATATTTGTTCATTTATTAAGCACATACTAGGTTCAAGATCCTCTGCTGAGATTTATTGTGCAATTCTTTCTGTCATAGAATGTATAGTCTCCTACAAACAAATAAAAAAAGCACACCCCAAGAGAAATATATTAAACCAAAGTAAAGAAAAAAACAACTTTTTATGTGCTGGGTGGAGGAGGGAAGGGTAATTGTGACAGAGATTGCAATTAGGAAAAAGAGTTCTGAGGTCTGACAAAGAGGAGTGCAATGGACTGAATGTTTATGTTTCCTCAAAACTCACATGTTGAAATCCTAACCCCCAGTGTGATGGCATTAGGAGGTGAGGCCTTTGGGAAGTGATTAGGTCATGAGGGTGGAGCCCTCATGTCATTATCGTCCTTATTAAAGAGACCCCAGCGAACTCTCTCATCCTCTTTTCAACACGTGAGGATACAAGAAGAATGCAGTCAGCAACACGAAAGAGGACCCTCAACAGAACCCAACCATGCTGGCACCCGGATCTCAGACTTCCAGTCTCTAGAACTGTAAGAAATAAGTTTCTGTTGTTTATAAGCCATCCAGTTTACGCTATTTTGTTATAGCAGCCCAAACTGACTAAGACAAGGAGGAAAGGTGGAATGACTACAAGAAAAATGGTTTTTGAATATTGATTGAGAATCTACAAGTTGGCAGTATCTGGAACATGCATCTGCTCTCTGAGACCGTTTATGGTGACAGTATGTTTCATAGAACATCTACTCAGCCTACAAGCATCTACTGGGAAAGTACCTTGAGCTAGGGCTGGGGGCTATAAAGGTCAAAATGACATATTTCCTGCCCTTGAGGAGCTTCCAGTCTAGGGAAGAGTGCTGTAGAATGTAACAAACATTCTACAATAGTTTGTTTAGATGCTCTGGGAGGAGAGAGGAAGAACTCTTGGGCAGGGAGGTTGCACAGAGGATGTGGCCTTCAACCAAGGTCTGAGGAAACAGTATGGTTTCAGTATGAAGCTTCAGTGTACAGACTCTAGAGTCAGACAGGAAGCAGACTGCTTGGACTGGAGTCTGATTCCATCTTTAACTACTTATGTAATTCTGACATACAACCAAACCTCAGTCTCCCCCTCTGTAAAATGGGATGATTGTATCACCTGTACATGGAGTTATTATGAAGATTAAATGAGAAAATCCCCAGCCTCTAGGTAGGACCTGCCCAAGCCCACTGCAGACTTGACTCTTCATTCAAGATTCAAGTGAAAGCGCCTCCTGGTCCACTCAGGAGTTGATTTGGTTCATTTGTTGTTTAACCTTGTGGCACCAGAGGTTGGCATCTCATGGAAGAGTTGCCTGGTTAAACAGATAATGTTTCTCTGAAGAATATCAAAGTTGAGCTAAGTGATTTTGCAGGCTACGGATCAGATTCCCAAATTAGCACTTACATAAAACGATAGCTTATAGATATATAAAACATCCTAACCCTTGCAATGAATAGGCTTATTTTCTGGCATCTTATTAGATGAGGGAGGGAAGAAAGGAAAGACCTCCTATCCAGCTGTGGGGATCCTATGAATTTGGTGGATTGGTCCTGTGTGGGAAGGATAAGGGACTCTTGAGGGCATTCCTACCCTGTAGCACTGGTTATTGGAGAGCGGATGGGTTTTTTTCCCTTGCATTTTTTCCTTTCTAGAGCTCTCTGGCATCCTATTGCAATGCAAATGTCTGAATGTTTATCACAGCCCCAAGTTTGGATTAAGTGAGCAGTGGACTGTTAAAACTACAGGGAACGTGCATACGGCTCTAATTTCTGCCTTCAGCAAAAATTGCTTTCATGTAGACTTTATGACAGCAACTGTGTACCATTATGGCTATATAAATAGCAGGGTTGAAAGCAGTCAGAGATTTAGAGATTATTAAAGTTGTTTCTTGAGGGAGTAGAGTTCTCTTTTCACTTAGTAGTAGTCTCCTGTTGCAAATGAAAATTTTTTACTTCATCGTTAGGATAAAAGGATGAAAACGAAATAGGAAGATTGGAGGAGAGAGAGAAAAGAACCAAAATGATCTACCAAGTAAGAAGGGAAGGGCGGATAGAGAAAGGAGGTAAAGACAGAAGAAGGAAAAACATGTTTGGAAATTGGAGTTGAGTCTCAGGGTGGCTGTGATAGCTGAACAATGTTAAAGAGACCGGCCCCCTCCCCCCCCAAATCTCCATTCAAAAATTTCCCTCATTCATTTGGAAAGCCATTCTGGGAGGGCATTTGGGTGACTTTTATTTAATTCAGGCGTTCTTTATAATTAACCTCATAGATTCCATTGCATATACCATCTGTACCAAACAACAATGTAGCCTGGGAGCATTCTCTAACTTTTTTTTTTTTTTGCAGTGAATAAATCTCATCTCCAGGTAGAAGGCGGTGTCTTGCTGGCAAAGTCCAAGGCCCTGCATTTCACTTGTATTCCCTTGGCAGCGTTTCTGGCTCCTTCCACCACTCCACGCACACTCGAAAAATGGGGTAAACAGAGGAGGCGCTAACTCCGCGGAAGGCTCCCACCTGGGCGGTCGGACTGCACGGCTGTCACCCGCCCGCCCGCCACTGCCCGCGGTTCTGCCCTCGGGCGCCCCGCCTCCGGTACGGGGACGTTCTGCCGGTAGTTTTGTCTGGGCTTGACCTTCCCATTTCCTGCCAAACCATGGCCCTGTCTTCAACCGGGAAGAGCACTGTCTCTTGGAAGGCTCCCAGATAACGATGTATCTTAATGGAAACTCTATACGCTGTAAATAGCTCCCTTTTCATCATACCTGCACGTTGCTATGGGCACACTGGCATCACGCACCTGGAAGGCTTACAGGGCCGTATCCTCTGCGCCTCTCAACATCTCGGTTTCTGGCGAGGGTGTCTCACGAAGACACATAATCAGAATTCAATCTTCCCTTCCACCTCTAAGCCTCCGGCCAGCGCTCTTAGGTCCACTTTCAGCCTTCTCAGTTTCTTATTCAAAGCTAATGCCTGCACCCCTGCTAGGGGCCAGCTCCCTCCGTCTCCCAGGGACCTCCTATATTTAAAACAAGTCCACCTTTCTGTGATGCAAACCTCGCCACTCCCTCCCCTTCCCTTCATATCCAAACTTTTAGGAAAAGAAAGCCATGCTTGGAGTTTTCCCAACCTTTAGTTTCCTTCCTTGTTCCTGTAACTAGGGATCTTATTCATCCTTGTTTTTATTTATTTATTTCAAAGCAAAAATTGTCCTATTGGTTTTTTTTCTGCTCATAAAAGGGGTACTTTCTCATTTAAAAGTTCAGACAATGTACAAAAAAAAATTGTTAAAAAGTAACAATAACCACTAACTCCAGAATTCAGAAACAACTGCTCTAAGCATTGGTGGGTACTTCACCAACAACCATGTTCTCACACCTTCCTCCGTGGCAAAGTTCAGGTACCTACATATCCAGACTTGTTAAAGCAAGAATTCTCAAACCTTTTGGTCTCAGGACCCCTTTGCAGTCTTAAAAATGATTGAAGACCCTAAGGAGCTTTCATTTGTGTGGGTTATTAATATATCTATTGAGATTTGCCATATTAGATTTTAAAAGAAGTTTTAAAAATATTTATTAATTCATTGAGAATGACAATAATATATGTTACAGGCTAGCACAAATATTTTTAATTAAAAAATAATAAATATATTTTCAAAACAAAAAATATTGGGTGAGAAGAGTGGCATTGTTTTACATTTTTCTCTATTTTCTGGAACAACTTTTTATTGAGATGTAATTGTAAATATTTATGAGGTACTTGTGATATTTTAATATATGCATACAATGTGTACTGATTCAAATCAGGGTGTTTAGGATCTCCATCACCTCAAACATGTATCATTTATTTGTGTTGGAAACATTTTAACTTTTCACTTCTAGCTATTTTGAAATATATAATAAATTATTAACTATAGTCACCCTATTGGGCTATCAAACACTAGGACTTATTCCTCCTATCTAACTGTCTGTTTGTACCCATTAACCAACCTCTCTTGATTCTCCCTACCCTTCCCAGCCTCTGGTAACCATCATTCTACTCTCTACTTCCATGAGATCCAATTTTTCAGCCCCCATGTATGAATGAGAAAGTGCAATATTTGTCTTTCTGTGCTTGGCTTATTTCACTAAACATAATAACCTCCAGTTCCATCCATGTTGCTGCAAATGACAGAATTTTATTTTTTTTATTTATGGCTGAATAGTATTCCATTGTTTATATATACTACATTTTTTTCATCCATTCATCCGTTGATGAATACTTAGGTTGATTCCATATCTTGGCTATTATGAATATTTTATATTTTTGCAAATCTTTTTAATGTCTTTCTTTATTTATTTTTATTTTATTTATTTATTTATTTTTTGAGACAGAGTCTCACTCTTGCCCGGGCTACAGTGCCATGGCGTCAGCCTAGCTCACAGCAAACTCAAACTCCTGGGCTCAAGCAATCCTTCTGCCTCAGCCTTCCAAGTAGCTGGGACTACAGGCATGTGCCACCATGCCCGGCTAATTTTTTCTATATATTTTT
>CAUYPO010043347.1:0-18299 GCA_963574435.1 Cheirogaleus major
CAAATAACTCAGATTTTTCTTTTCTTAAAATGAACTCTTTCCAAAGATTAGACTCAATAGAGTAGGCTAGAAACATAGTGTGCATAGTATAGTCTTAATCTGCTTAACTGACCACTTCTTATTAAACTGTTTCATTTAAAAGCTTTTGGTTATAGGCATGACTATTATTTTGGTGGTTGAACTTCAATGACTTACCTGTAATTGTCATTTTATAGTACTTTATAGTTGTCAGCAAACTTTTATGTATATTGACTTTGTGTCCTAGTTGATCTATATGGGCACCCTATGAGGTAGGTAGGACAGGTTACAGTGTCTTCACTTTATGGACATGGACCCAGGGTTCTGATAGGTTGGCTTGCCCAAGGTCACCTGCTAGTGAAGTGGGAATAGGGCTCAAGGTAAGACTTTTGGGTCAGAAGCTTGACTGATAAACTACATTGTATATTCCTGAAAATACCAACATCAGCAACACAGATAACCTAACTCTCAAATAAAATTATGCTAATAAAAGTAGTCACAGTACGTTCAAAATAATGTCTATAAACTTATTTGTCTATACCAGAAGTGATCAATGACATAGTGAAAACAACCCTGAATGGTTATGTTTGATGGAATTCATAACACATTAAAGAGAAAAATTGACATTAAAGGAAATAAAAAAAATCTATTTTAAGAAGCATTATAAAAGATGTCTTTACTGTCTTTCATTCCTTTTATATACCTGCAATTGGACATGTAAACTTAATTGGTTAAAATTCAAAACCTTATTGGTTCTACAGAGAGAAATTAAGCATTCTTTTAAAAATTAGGCTTACTTCTAGGCAGTAAGTTTAAAAAACAATTCATGTCCAGAGGAACTTTTCAGACTAACAGTCACCATGGGATTAGCTATAATGTGACAGAAGTAAATATAGCCCTGGCCGGGCATGGTGGCTCACGCCTGTAATCCTAGCACTCTGGGAGGCTGAGGCGGGTGGATCGTTTGAGCTTAGGAGTTCGAGACCAGCCTGAGCAAGAGCGAGACCCCGTCTCTACCAAAAAAAAAAAAAAAAAAAATAGAAATTAGCTGGACAACTGAACAACAACAACAACAAATATATATATATATATATAAATTAGCTGGACATGGTGGCGCATGCCTGTAGTCCCAGCTACTCGGGAGGCTGAGGCAGGAGGATCACTTGAGCCCAGGAGTGTGAGGTTGCTGTGAGCTAGGCTGATGCCACGGCACTCTAGCCAGGGCAACAGAGTGAGACTCTGTCTCAAAAAAAAAAAGGAAATATAGTCCTAGTAATTACTAAAATTAGGGGAATTGTTTTCACTTAAGTAAGTTGGGACAGCCAGCATTTTAAAACTTAGGTGCCAGTAAAGAGAGTGTAATACCATTGTTCCCCTCAGGCCTCAGGAACACTAGTGATTCATTTCCTGGTCCTTACTGTCCTAGATGTTTGTCCTCTGGCCTCTTCCAGACAATGCCAGTGAATGCAGCTCCAGTGAGTGCAGCTTTCTGTTCACCTCTGGGACTCTTAACTCTCCTTGCTCATCCCTAATTCTCTAATTTGGTCTTTTTTGGAGACCTTCCTTCAGCCACAAGTGTTCCAGTACAACTAATATTACTCCCGAGGGGCAGAGACTGTCATTTTCATATTTATGTCCCCAGTATCCAGTATGGTGCCTGGCACATTATGGCACTTCAGAATATGTTCATGGTTGAAATAGTAGGATATATGTTTGTCAGCTAGGGAAATAGTACTTCTGCAATTTACACTTGGGTTCCCTTCTGGTCAGTGGCACATTGTTGGGAAATGCTAGATCAATGATGCAGAAAATGAGTTCACTTAAACCCTGAGGTGTAAAGCTTATACAGGTGGCTCCCAGCAGTTCAGGAGAACTGCAAAAAATAGAAGTATGGGGAAGTAAGGTCGTGGCAGACAGACCTGGGCACATAGTCCTTGCCATCTTGAATCCTGAGGGTGTGAAGCTGTCCTGGAGTTCAGCACTTGGATAATTCTGATCCCTCTAGTTCATCACAAAGAATAGGATGGGATAAAGTGGGTAGATACTTAATAGGATATAAATTATAAGGTCTTGTCTAGCAGGAAACAGTTGTACAGGTATGCTAGTAGGGTTTGAATATTGATATTTACAAAGTCAATGTGAACACTGGTTTGTGAGAAGCTGGATAATGGGAAAGCACCAAACCTGAAATCAAAACACAAGTTCTAGGTACAAATGCCACTCCTTCCATTTGTTTTCTGTAAAATTAGACCTTGGACAAATGATACCAAAGGTTTCTTTCAGCTTTAACATTCTGTTTTATAATTGGTTGGTAGTTGTGCTGTGTCTTATTATCACACTAAAAACAGAGAAATTTAGAGTGGTGGAATTATTTCTGTTATCTGAACACCTGAGATGCACTTTAAGCTGTTGAAATGTAAGCTCTTTGAGGGCAGGGAACCATGTCTTATTTACTGTTAGTATCCCTTGCATCTAGTGTGGTGCACTGGACACATAGTAGGCACTCAATAAATATTTATTTATTAAAAACAAAGACGTGCTCAATATCCCTGATATATTTGTTCTTTCTGATCTTTACCTTAGTATTTTGGTTTTTGATTTTAAAATTTTTATGAAAGTAATACATTCACTTTAAATCACTTAGAATTAATTAAAATCAGCCTTCTAAGATGCCCCATATTTGTTTATCCTTTTGACACATTACAAAACCCTTAGAAGGGTGAGAACTCCTGTTTGAGATAAAGACTACATTGAAGCACAGATGCTGAAGTGAATGTTTGAACATTTGATTCCTGTGTCACATGCTGTCATATTCTAAAGCCCATAATTACAAATTATAAAGCATGGACTTTAAATCCTGGGTTTGAATTATGACTCTGCCACCTACATCCTATGTCACAATTAGCATGTTATTTACTGAGTCTGTTTCCTCATCTGTAAAATCTGAACCAATTTTAGGAATCTCTCAGGAACACTATGAGCATTAAGCAAAATGTATACAAAATGCCTGGCACATAGGATGGAGTCTTCGCCCCCACCGCCTTCCAAATATGTTGGACACTAAAGAATATTGCTTCCACATTAAGTGTAGAGTGAGGTAAAAGATGCCATATGGTTGAACACTTACTACCATTTTGGTAGTAAATATTAAACTTTAAAAGTAATTACTAAAGTTTAAAAAAACTCACTTTTCTTTGTATTAATAACTTGGTATTAATTCTTTAATTTTTAATTTAATAATCTTGTATTAATGTACATTGGCCACATTAGAAAAATATATTTTTATTATGAAATATTTGATATATACAAAGTAATGTAATATAGCTGGAAGTAAGGAAGCATAATAATATGAAAACTTGGGAACCCAACACCAAATCTAAGACATATAACATTAGAACTGTTCAAGGCTCCCCATATGCTCTCTCAATCCTATTCCTTCTCAGAAGTACCTCTATCCTGAAAATTATAAATCATTCCTTAATTTTTTTCTGTAGGTCATATATATATTCATGTCCAGATCCCCAAGTTTTCCCATGTTTATTATGGTGATATTCAACTCTATTTTCCTATGACTTTCTTTTTTCTCCCATTCGACAGTGTTTCTAGGATTCATCTATATTGATGTATGTAACTAGCTGATTTTCAATACCATATTTTAGAGTATGAATATACCACTTTATCCATTCTCTTGTGGAAGGACGTTTGGATTTCTTCTAGTTCTTGAATTTTATCAATGGTTCATGAACGTTGTTGTACCTGTTTTCTTTGGATCCATAGTTCTAAGTTTCTCTCAGAAGAAATTTTAGAATCAGCTTGTTGGGTTAACACGAACTCTTTTGGGATTTTGCTCAGATAAACATTTAACCAAAGGGATTAATTTGGAATAACTAGCAGCTTATGATACTGAATTTTCCTATCCATGAGCATGGTTACATTTCTTCATTTGTGCAGATCTTTCTTAATGCCTTTTAACAAAGTTTTAGAATGTTCTCCATAAAGGTATTGTAAATCTTTTGTTTCATTTATTCCTAACTTCTACATTTTTTCTTGCTATTTTAAACTATATCTTTTTAAAAAATTATGCTTTAAACTCTATTGCTAGTATCACATGCTTTTTAGACAAGTGAAGATAAAGCAGTAGTATGAAATGTTTTAATTTTAAAAATATAGCATGATCATATTAAACTACATATATTATACAATTTATGCCAAAGTTTAATTTAAATAATAAAATCTGCTATAATTTCAGACTAGCAGAATGCACCAGAAAGCTCATACTTTGGGGCCAGTTGAGACAGTATAAATTATACTTGGGTATTAGCACAGGGAGACATTACTCCATGATTGCTAAATCTTTTAGGCTGTGGCTTTTTTGTCTCTTGGCCTTATAGCCTGGACGCAGGAACTCTATCTTCCTCTTCTTTGCTTCACTTTTATTTTTGTGTTTCTTCAGCTTTTTCTTGGCGGCAATATCAGGATTAGTTACAAACTTAAAAATAGAATAGAAATTTTATATTACTTATAAAGTAATGTTAAACCAATAAAAATCAAATGCAGAAAATGTATCACCTTTTTTTTTTTTTTTACCTTTAAACATCATAAATGTAATACATGCCCACTGAAGAAAATCTGAAGCCCCAGCTATAAAGTCCCCACCTCTCAAACCTTTAGTCCTCCCTGGGTGTAGGTGTGACACACGCATGCACACCCCTGGTTAGAAAATAGTTATTAAGCCCAGTGAACATGCCGTATTTTCAAACAGCCAACTTACCTCCATAGCCTTCCTCTTTTTCCGGAGTGCCCTTTTCTCACTAGCCTGTTTCTGTACACAGGCAAAGGCTAACGAGAAGCTCTCAAGCCCAACCAGTTTTTTGAGTAATTCTATGATTTCCTGAGATAGATTCTTCAGCACAGGATCTAATCACATACAAAGAGTAATGATCAGAGACATCAGGTGGGAAAGGACATGTTTGAACAACAAAATTGACAATATATAACATTTAAACTCCTGCAGCATTATCAATGTTACTTCAACATTAAACACTGATCATAAACTGGCCTCTGTGTTTCTGAAATGGGAAAACCAGCAGAAGTGCTAACACAGCACTCCCAGCCACCACCTCATCCAGGGCGCAACAGACTGGAGACCACGAGGCCCACTTCCCAGTGGAAACCTGGCTCTGAAGACACTAAAGTAATTTGAGATGTCGGCAGAAACCTTTCGGGTTACCTTTGTTTACTTGCACAGTTCTGTGCAGATGGGAGGAAAGGTAAGACAGCATTCTCAAGCGCCTCTGTAATTCAGGGGCACGGAGGCTTAGTTCTGCCCACAGTAAGCTTTTTGTTTTTTTTTTGGATCAAAGACTCCTTTGAGAAGCTGACAAAAAGCCATGAACTCCCACCCTTCCCCGCCCCCTCAGCTCACAAATGGAAATAACTCCAGATTATTGCATTCAATTTCAGGGGAGCTCAGGACATCTGTATAAGATCGCAAGTTTTTTTGGAAAATGGGCCTTTTCCACTGTTGAACCCCAGGTGCCTGGCAAATATTAGGTGCTCATTAAATGTTGGTTGAGCCAGGCGCAGTAGCTCACGCCTGTAATCCTAGCACTCTGGGAGGCCAAGGCAGGAGAATCACTCAAGCCAGGAGTTCAAGACCAGCCTGAGCAAGAGTGAGATACCGTCTCTACTAAAAATAGAAAGAAATTAGCTAGATAACTAAAAATATATAGAAAAAATTAGCCGGGCATGGTGGTGCATGCCTGTAGGCCCAGCTACTCGGGAGGCTGAGGCAGGAGGATTGCTTAAGCCCAGGAGTTTGAGGTTGCTGTGAGCTAGGCTGATGCCCCGGCACTCTAGCCCGGGCAATAGAGTGAGACTGTCTTCCAAAAAAAATAAATGTTGGTTGACCCAAACTGAATCAGACTTGAACCTGACTGTCAGCAGCCCCAACTTTGCTTTTCTGCTAAGAGCGAGGAAATTTATTTCAAGTTGACTGAAAAAGCTCCTGCTTTGATATTCACTTCATTACTTTACCTTCTCTTTTTCTAACCCCTAATTCCATGTTTTCTTATTACCAATAATTAGGATCCATGAGGGAAATGTATCAAATATACCAGGCAAGGCAAGAAAAGAGGAAACATTAAAATGATATTTTAAAACTATTTCATGTAAAAATGATAATGCATGTATTTTTGCCTTAGAAGAGAATGTAATGACATTTTATTGTTCATTATTATTCATAGCACTATGAGGTTTAGAACCACTCCAAACCATGGTTTTCTTTGAATATTTAACTTATGCTTAAGAGTAAAACATATCTTTTAGGAGAGAAACATTTACTCTTAGAAGAAAGCAAATAGAAGAGGATAATCAAATATAATATAAATATGCCTATTTGTTGGTTAGTAATTAGCTTGATACCTCACAAGTTTTCTCTTTTAAAACAAACTCTGACAGGGAGGGAAGAAAGAAAGGGAGAAGGAAATATTCAAGAGGGAAGTTATGAACCCTCATGTGCAAATATTCAGGAGAACAGAGGCAGCAAGGTTACCTTGCTCTGCATAGGTGCTGTTCAGTTCTCGAAACAAAGGAGCTATGATCACTGGTAGATACGGCTTTACCTTGTCTATCCCAAGGTCCATCGCTACAGCACCAAGAAACTTAAATATGCATGTTCTCTGAAAGTACAGATTAATTTTCATTTGAAATGTTTCTCCAGCACTTATTCATACATTTCACACAAACAACACACAGCATTAATTTAGAAAACAGGGCTCAGTCTATTTTGGGAAAGACGTTATTACTGCAGTTTAGAGTTCAAAAGGTAAAATTTCTAGGGACTTGGGAGGATCACTGATACCATTAAAATACTTTTTTAAAAATAGAAATTCTTTCAGTCATTCTGTGCACTCATCCTACCTTTAAGGGGTTTCTAGGTGAATAAGCAGCCTCTAGTTTTGCTATCCGGGACAACTTTTGGATCAACCACAGCAGCGTGGCTGGTTTGCTGTGTTCTTCCCTTGCCTCTTCCTTCTCTTCTCTTTCAAACTCCGACTTTTCATCTGCACAGGCCTCAGATTCTTCTATTGCTTCTCTGGCCACACCATCTCCTAAAGCTTCTTGTTTTTCCATGTCTTCTTTTATCTCACCTTGCTTATCCTCGGAATCAGGTTCCAGTAAATACAAGACTTTGGCCACAAACAACAAATTCTTAACAATCTTTAAAAAAAAAGGGGGGGGCAAGGGAGAGAAATTTAACTTTTTTTTTGGAAACAAATAAGGCTTGTTAGAGCATAGGCTAAAATAGGTATTCCACCACTAGAAAATAAAAACAAACAACTGGGTGTTACACTGTTAAATTCATGATGGCTCCATTTTTTGATAATTATTAAATTCCTTCTTATAGTGTGTCCAAACCCATTTCCATGTAACTTTGATCCCTTTAAAGTCACACAAAATAAGTAAACAGGCTCACGCCTGTAATCCTAGCCCTCTGGGAGGCTGAGGCGGGCAGATCACTCAAGGTCAGGAGTTCGAAACCAGCCTGAGCAAGAGCGAGACCCCATCTCTACTAAAAATAGAAAGAAATTAATTGGCCAACTAAAAATATATAGAAAAAAATAGCTGGGCATGGTGGCACATGCCTGTAGTCCCAGCTACTCGGGAGGCTGAGGCAGGAGGATGGCTTGAGCCCAGGAGTTTAAGGTTGCTGTGAGCTAGGCTGACGCCATGACACTCTAGCCGGGGCAACAGACGCTAGGCTGACGCCACGACACTCTAGCCCGGGCAACAGAGACAGACTCTGTCTCAAAAAAAAAAAAAAAATAAGTAAACAATTTCATTCTGGACCCTCCATTTACATTTTTAAAAATTTATTTCTATTTTTTTTAGAGACAAGGTTTCATTCTGTTGCTCAGGCTACAGTGCAGTGGTGAGGCTATAGCTCACTGTAACCTCGAATTCCTGGGCTCAAGTGATCCTCCTGCCTCAGCCTCCCAGAGTGCTAGGATTATAGGTGTGAGTCACTGTGCCTGGCCACCATTTATATTTAATGTTTTTTCAAGAGACAGGGTCTCTGTTGCCAAGGATAGAGTGTTCTGGTGTGATCATAGCTCACTGCTGCCTTGAACTCTGGGTCTAATGTTATCCCCCCACCTCAGCCTCCTAAATAGCTGGGACTATAGGCGTGTGCCACCACCTCAGCTAATTAAAAAAAATATTTTGTAGAGATGGGGTCTCACTGTGTTGCCTAGGCTGGCCTCAAATTCCTGAGCTCAAAGGATCCTCCCACCTCAGCCTCCCAAAGTGCTGGGATTACAGGTGTGAGCCCCTGTGTCCTGCCTTTATTGGGAATTCTAAATGGAGCAAAGAGTCATCCAAACATAAACCCCAGAGTTGACCAGACATATGTGTATAATTGCACATGTATTTAATAGTACGTCTACATTTCATCTAATTCCTCAACCACTAAAATAGGTTCAAAACAACAAATGTATGCCTATTCCTAGACTATTGGTTGACTGTCAATCCCTTCTATTAAACTGGAAGAACTATAATTTTTACCTGTTCTCCTAGAGACTGATCCAAGAATTTGGAATGCAATTGATGGCAAGAGGCTAGAGAGATACTTTTCATCTGTGAAAAGAAAATAAACATTGGCAGACACATCACAGGACATTTCTGGTTGTTTTAAAAACTAAACCTAATAACTAACCATAATACAACTGATATACAAGATTTTGCTGTGAATGACCACCTGTTTAGATCTACAGAGAAAAGGTTCATTGCTAGAAATTATGTAATTGTTCCCTTCTCCCTGCCCTAAGCATTTCAGCCCAAAGAAATGAGATACTTTCATACTCTGGGGAGATACAAGTAATAATCCCAGAGAATATTAGTAGAGCACTTTGCAACATTCTAATATTTTTTTCTTCCTCTTCCATCCTTCACTCATTCAGTATGGAGTTCCTACTATGAGCCAGGCATTGTGCTAGGCTCTAGGAAATCAGAGACAGATATATCATGGTCTCTATCTAACACGTTCATGAACATGATCTCATTTAGTCATCAACAAGGTTATGAAGGAGGCAGGACAGACAGTATTAATCACATTTGCCAATGTTGACAAAGAACTCATACACATAATGGAAGGTGGGTATGATAAATAAGCAAATTAAAAGTCTGACTAGACTGGTGGTCTAAATTATCTTTGAAAAACCTTGGCCTTGAGGGTGACCCCTTCTCCAGTTACTAACATTCCTCTTGATTCATATGAGAAACAAGTTGTAGGAAGAGCTTCTCCCGAGGGCCAGGCCCAAGATAGTTACATGAACCAGAATGAACATCTCACACAGGTCACAAAGGAAGGAAAAGGTTTTAGAGAAACCTTACCTTTTGGTCAAGATCACTTGTTAGGAACCTGACTGCTATAGGTTCTGAGAGTTTCTTTTTAGTCTTTTTGGTATTCCACTTTTGAATAAGCTCCTCTGGCTGGCAAGAGGCAAAGAGCAATCCGAAAATCTGGGCTGCTGTGAGCCACACCCAGTTGTGCGGGTGTCTCAGGTGAGAGTGCACATGACCTGAGGGAACCAAAAGGTATTCTCAGTTGTCTCAGAGCTTCCATGTTTCTTTGGTGACAAATGTGAGTAATTTACACATTTATTGAGTATCTATTATATTCTTGGAATAGGGGATTGAAGATGAACAAAATATACCAGAGGCTGGGAAGAGGGCTGGGGGAATGAAGACAGGTTTATTAATGGGTACAAAAACACAGTTAAATAGAAGGAATAAGTTCTAGTGTTTGATAGCACAGTAGGCTGACTATACTTAACAATACTGTATTGTATATTACAAAATAGCTAGAAGATTTGAAATGTTCCCAACACAGATGATAAATGTTTGAGGTGATGGATATCCTAATTACCCTGATTTGGTCATTACATATTGTATGCATGTATCAAAATATCACATGTACCCCATAAATATGTCCAATTTTATGTATCAGTTTTTTAAAAAAAGATGAACAAAATAGTCCCTGCTTCCCAGAAGCTCACAAGGAGCTAGGGAGAAGTGAGGTGGAGACACTGAACAACTAGAAAACCAACTCCTAGCTTGGGATATGACACTGAAGGGGTACGAACAAGCCTAAAAACAGACTTATTCCCTGAGAGCTAGTTTCAGATTCAAGGGAGATAAAGTGGCATTAACATTTACATTTTCTAAAGTGAGTAATGTAAATATATAAATAGATACATGTTTGTTTCCAATGCTTAGTGAAACTGGTGGTTCTAAGTAGCTGTCTGGAAAGCTATATCATTTATTGAAGGCTTTCTATGTGCCAGGAATGGGCTAAGCGTGTTACATATATTATCTCATTTAGACCTCACAACAATTCTGTGAGGTTGGAATTGTCATTTTCATCTTACAGATGAGGAAATGGATGTTTCAGAGAGGCTGAGTGATGTGCCAAGTGATAACAGGCAGAGCCAGGCCTGGGCCCCAGCTTGATCTGACCCTCAAACTCCTAATTCTTCAGTGTTAGGCTATATGCTATTCCTCATAAACCACACTTGGAAAATACAGTTAAAAAGTCTTATAATGTGGGTGTCTGGGAATAGGGTAGATTAACCGTGTCATACCTCAGTTTTAGTCTCTGCTGCTGTATTTCATGAACATGTTTTTACTTTCGTTCTCTATGAACCTTTGTAACAATCTGGCAATGTCTTAGTGGAGCCAAACCAGAGTAAGTCATACAGTAACCTTACTTCTCACAAAATCATGACTTCTGGCTCCTAAACCAGGTGGGTATTTTAAGGGTTCATTCCAATGTCTATTTTCCACTGACTAGGCAAAATTGAGCATGTTAAATTAAAAATTCTGAGGTCTTATTTTTTATTTAGAGAGTGATATACAGTTATGCATTAAATGACATTTCAGTCAACGACAGACTACATATATGACAGTGGTCCCCCTAAGATTATAACACAGTTTAACACTACTCATAAAAAAAGATTACGATATGCACCATATTTTTACTATACTTTTTCTATGCTTAGATACACAAATACTTAAAATTGCCTCCAGTATTCAGTACGCTAAATGCTATATAGGTTTGTGGCCTAGCAGCAATAGGCTATATACCATATTGCCTAGGTGTACAGTAGGTTATACCATCTAAGTTTGTAAGTATACTCATTCTATGATGTTTGCACATGAGGAAATCACTTCATTTCTCAGAACATAACCACATTGCTATGCGATGCATGACTGTACAATAAATGTCCCGTAGAAGTGAAATAGTTTAATAAATTATGGCATATTTACACAAGAGAGTATCATATAGCTATTTAAAAGGATATTTACTAAGTGTGCTATAGTATAGTGATATCCTTATTTAGGTGCAAACAGGATATAAAAGTTTATATGGAACTAAGCAACACCTCAAAACATCCTTTGCTTATTTAATAAAAAGAAAGACTGGATGGAAATATAGACCATGTGTATATATATACCAAATCAATATGTTGTACACTGAAAATATATAAAATTTTTACTCATCAAGTATAGTTTAATAAAGCTGAAGGGAAAATTTTTAAAAAAGGAACAAAAGAGAAATACATACCAAATTATGAATAAGTGGCAAGCAGGACTTGGGGGAATTTTTCCTTTTCTTTTATTGCCCCATAGTTAATACTTTTTACTTATGAAGTCATAAATATATTTTTTTCAGAAAGAAAATTTTCACTGTAGTCAATCTGATAGGGCCTTTACAATTTTTTTTCATGGACTTTCCCCCTGACATTAATTATATACTTTCTGAAGTATTCATATTCTAATTTCCCCAAACTATTTTCAGTAATTCCATCACAACAAATGTGTTTGTTTTTAGATTTAAATAAAAAGGAAATACTTACTCCAGATTTTACTCAAAGTCTCAGAGGGCCTGGTAAACTGAATAATATTACATTCCTTGATGAGTTTCGTTATCAGTGTAAGAAAATTAAACAGAAGCCGATCTGAAGCTTTTTCTTCAGTCTCTTCCGTGATCTAAAAATGGATGTAAGTTAATTAAAACAACAACTTGGAATTATCGGATGGACATTTTTACTCCAGCATGTAAATCTGCACCAGAGTTTCTCAACTTCAGCACTCCTGACATCCTGTGCTGCGGGGCTGCCATGTGCACTGCGGGACCCTCAGCAGCATCCCTGGGCTCTCTACCCACCAGACGCCAGTAGCACCCCCCACACTCCAGCTGTACAATGGACAATGTCTCCAGAGTCTGCCAAGTGTCCCATGGCGGGCAAAATTGCCCCAGTTGAGAAACTTCAATCTTCATATACTATGGAAGATAACTTACTTTAACCCTCATTTTTAAAAGAAGGTCTAGCTGCATTGAATTTTTGCTTTTATTGATAAAGTTTTTCAAACACAAATATTTAATCTATTAGCTATACTACCTCAAGTAAAACTATAAAAGTTAGCAAAAGCTTTATTCTCCAGCAAATTACTTACATCTTTGAAGTTTTCTGGATCAATTTCCTTTTCGACCACAGGAAGGACAGTTTCAAGTCTTCTTCCAAAATCAACTCCTTCACTTTCCACAAACAAGCCACAGATCAAGGCAGCAAGCTGTCTATTTAAGCGCTATCAAAAATAAACCACCACAAGACAATGTCAACAGGAGTTGGGAGGCCACTTTCAAAATTATAAAATGAAAGTGGGCCTTATTTTGTCCTCAACATTCAGAAACAATAAAAAATACTTCTTTCTGATGCCAGAAATCAATAAAATATGGAGCTTTGATAGCCAATATACAAAATGGAAAGAAGTCTCATCCTCACCCCCAAATTATGTGGGTATGAAACGAGTTAGTCATTAACATCAGACACATGTTTATATTCCACAAAGATGGGCCAGTGATGGTGGTCACAGAATCAGCAAGTGGATAGAATAAAAATTACATTCCAGAAACTGAATGAGCAAAACTGGAAACAAAGATATGCTTAAGAGGCTGCTTAAGTAAATTATAATATGTTCACATAGTGGAGTACTTTGCTAACATTAATAAAGTAGTAGGAATACAGGTGGGTTTTATGTTACTTTTTATAACTTCTTATGCTTTCCGAAACTTTAAAAATATATTATTTTTCTACCTTAATGGGTGGGTAGAAAAAAAAAGGAATATATTATTTGCATAATCAGATAAAAATAAAGCTATTTGGGAAAAACTAATTCAACAATGTATAATATACATTCTTACTTGAAGTATGAACACCAAAAGCTAAGGCTTGTCACTGAACTATGACTAAAAGTAATGCTAACCTTTTTTGCTCCAAACCAGGTGGTAACCATATCAAACAGCCAGTCTTTTTTCTCGATACTGATTTTACAAAGTAAGGATTTGATCGTCATGGAGGCCATCTTTTTGCACGTGGCGGAGTCATCATTCACCAACATTAGACAAAGAGGAATAAAGAACATTCCACAATTCTCATGGAGTAGTCCCTAAAAGAAAGGGGGCATCTGTGAGCACACTCGGGATGGAATTCCTACAGATGCTCTAGCAACGGAGGACTGAGGGCTTCCAGGGCTCATGGGGAAACACAGCTGAAGAGCCTGTCTTTGGGATCACAGTACCTGGGGGAATGTGTCAAAGAGATAGGCGATCATTTCCAAGGTGGATTCTCTCCCGGTCTCGTGTTCATAACTAGGGCAAGGACATTAGTAGATTTGTTAGTATCTTTTAACTTTACCAATAATTACTTAAAAAGTTTAAAATACTGTATCAAGGTATCGGTCTGTTTCTTAAAAAAACAGAAAACACTCCATTTCCCCAATTCTAGTGTTTGTATATATATCCATTAGGCTACCGTGCAGTTTTAAATGTAATTTTGTTAGATTTTCATCATTCTCCTAAGTGTGGACTCTTTTTGTTTTTTGAGACAGAGTCTCTGTTACCCAGGCTAGAGTGCTGTGTTGTCAGCCTAGCTCACAGCAACCTCAAATTCCTGGGCTCAGGTGATCCTCCTGCCTCAGCCTCCCAAGTAGCTGGGACTACAGGCATGTACCACCATGCCCAGCTAATTTTTTCTATATATTTTTAGTTGGCTGATTAATTTCTTTCTATTTTTAGTAGAGACAGGGTCTGGCGCTTGCTCAGGATGGTTTCGAACTCCTGACCTTGAGCGATCTGCCTGCCTCAGCCTCCCAGAGTGCTAGGATTACAGGCGTGAGCCACCGCACCTGGCCGGCCGTAAGTGTAGACTCTTAAGACAATCAATGGTCAGACTAGAATGAAAGGCAACTTAGGGAACTGCTAAATGAAGCCATGCACAATGTTTGATAATCAAGTCAATGAATCATGTAATAGCATCCTCAGTGAATGTGCCACTGTGTTTAGGCTTTGCCCTTTTCAAGCCAGCTGCCGTATTAAGGGAAAGAAGAAACTACCCTCCTGCCCCTGTATAGTTAATGGTTTAAACTTACTTCAGTTGAGCAAGCAGGAATTCCAAATTTGGTCTCAATTTGTCACCCAGGGGATAGTCAAGAATGTATTTCAGAAAAACCTAGGAACAAAAGTCACACAGATGATTATTTGGATCCTGTTTTTAGGTTTCCTAAGCTGCTTTCTGGGATACTCTGGTAGGTTATAAAAACCTTTCAGAAGGGCAAACAGGCCTTCCAATGGCCTCCAGCTAAGTCTGCCTACTAAGTCAACAACAACTGTGACCTTTCCTTTCTCCCACTCATTTATCCGGGTCCTGCCCTTTATGTCTGACTGAGTCAAATCCTAGCCCCCCACTGGCATGGTTGTTTAAGACTCCAAATCTAATGTGCAGATTTTCTGTAGACTTAAAGGAAAAAACAATAATAAAGGATTGTCACAGGCAGGCTCCACTTAAAAAAAAAAAAGAAAGACTCTAAATCTAAGCTTGCTTGCATGTTGCTGATCTTGCTGATAAGTGTGTGGTTTGGTAGACTGAGTGTGGATGGTGGTTCAACCCTGTATTTCTGCCCGGGCGCGGTGGCTCACGCCTGTAATCCTAGCACTCTGGGAGGCCGAGGTGGGAGGATCGCTCAAGGTCAGGAGTTCGAAAGCAGCCTGAGCAAGAGCGAGACCCTGTCTCTACTAAAAATAAAAATAAATTAATTGGCCAACTAAAAATATATAGAAAAAATGAGCCAGGCATGGTGGCGCATGCCTGTAGTCCAGCTACTCGGGAGGCTGAGGTTGCTGTGAGCTAGGCTGACGCCATGGCACTCTAGCCCAGGCAACAAAGTGGTGAGACTCTGTCTCAAAAAAAAAACACCCTGTAACACTATGGTGATAATACTGCTAATAATAACTAATGCATTAAAAACCTTCTCTGTGCCAAGCACTGTGTTAAGTGTTTCTCGGTTAAATCTCATCGCTCCCTTAGGATGTAGGTGATAGTATCCCATTTTACAGCTGAAGAGAATGAAGTTGGCCCAGAGAGAATAAGAACACTGCTCATGTGACAATACCACAATTCCATGCCTAGTCTATCTGTGTCCAAAGGCTACAGTTTCAAAACACTATAGTGTTCAGTCTCTTTTATTAATAAACTGTCACATCTAGTCTGTGTCCAAAGACTACACTTCCAAAACACTATAGTGTTCAGCCTCCTTTATTAATAAACTGTGACAACTAAGGGACATCATTAAACTTCCAAGGTCTGCCTTTTCTCTAGCCATAAAATGGGGATGCTGTTTCTTTTGAAGGATAGTTCTAAATACAGGTCATGTATGTAAGTGCTAGGCACACAGCTAGTACTTAATAGCAGCTGGTTCTCCTTTTTCCTAACAGTAGGCAAGCAAATTTTTCCAAGGACATGCTTCCTCCCTTCTACCTGTCCTCCTCAGCAGCCCAGACTCACCTGCAACCCCAAGTCCATATTTCCAATTGAGATCTTACCACCTCTTAGGCACAATAATGTTCTCATATTAGGGATGGACAAATGTGTAAACACAAATCTGATCATGTCACTCCTCTGCCTAATCTAGCTCCTCACTATGCCTACAACCAGCCCCACATCTCTAACAAGACCACAAAGTCCTGCCTGACCTGGTTTCCCACTCCCAGCCCACTCACCTGCATTTTGCTCCCAACCAAACTAAGTTCTGACCCACCTCAAGGCTTCCCTTCCTCAGGTCTTTACTGCCCCTTCAGCTGGAATGCTAATCCTCATTCTTCCTTCAAATTTTGGCTTACCTGTCCATACTCAGGAAAGCCTTCCTTAACCTCCTACACTAGATACTAGGATGTCTGAATCTCAGAATAAAGCAACACTATGACACAAAGTAGTCTTTGGAATTTAGCCAATGTTGATATCTCTCTACAGATATGGCAGGGCCCAACCTTTGCTACGAGAATAAGCTCTCTCTACAAACCTGTCGGCACTGGACTCTGGCAGGTTCACTTTGAGCAGAAATTGCCAACTTTGATACTTTCCGCATGACATCATCCATTTCTGGGACCAACAACTTTCTTGATAAAATAGCCTGAAATAGAAAAAGAAAAGACGTTTCTATTTCGTGTGTTTTACTGCAGATGGAAGTGTGTAGACTTGATGCTAAAGTAGTTGCCAGCAGTTTCGAAACACAATGAAAGAATCTTCAAGAGAAAAAGAACATAATCTTAAAAATGGTTAAAGTAGTGAATTTTTTCTATATTATGTACCTTTTACCATAATAAGCAAAAAACCCAATTTCCAATAAAATTTTCGATATGACAAATAAAAAAGAGTACCTATATTTGTACAGAATTCTCTGGAAGTGGTAATTCAGAGCTCATGTACAAACACTTTCATAAGTAGATAAGTTAGCTTGTAACTGACCCATCAAAATGATTAACAATTTTTATAAATTACTTAATTTTAGGAGTCTACAGCTATTCAAAACATTATGTCCCACATTATTCTAAATTTCTGATGTGAGCTTCATAAGCTATAAAAGCCAACATTTTGGTGACACTCTACCTTCAGAAGACCAAATGCCGTGGCTTGTCTTGAAGTATCATAAATGTCCTCCTCAGCATATGCCAGTAGAACTTGGAGCTGTTTTTCAGTTATCTGGTAGGACCTGACTTTCTTGACAAGTATGGTCACACACTGCAAGTTACAATAGTGAAGTTAGCAGCCAGCATAACCCACAAATCAGGATCCAGTGAAACGATAAGGACTTAATATAACACACAGGTGTCCTTTTCTACACAGGATGCTAACCCTCTAGCCTCAGCAAATTATTCTAAAGAAATGTGGACCAAGATTATAAACGGCAATGGGGAAACTATCTTTGATGTTAACCCTGGTTCTGGCTTTCTCTAAGTGCACGTGAAGGCATCTCACCTTGAAACAATTTACCACCAGGTGGAAGTTCTGGCCCCGGGCAGCCCCAAGTTTTGCATACTCCTTCAGCAAAAGGAAAAGGTGTTTTGTCAGCTTTTCCACTAGTGTTTCTATGGAAGGCAGAGGGAACCTTAAGACCCAGATCAAGCATTGTAAAGCACCAGTGATCACCTGAAAAAACAAAACAATCAACTGTGAAGTGACCAAACCCAACAATACAGCACCTCAGGCTGTGCAGACTCTATAAATAATTGAGCTGAATGAATAAGATGCTGTGCCCAGCTCACTCTGGAGGAACCGTGCCCAAAGTGTAAGAAGATAAGAACGTTTTCTACGCCCTGTTGTAGAACTTACTGCTTATCGACAGCAAGTGAAGGTAGATCACAAAGAAATAAAAGCTGCTTACTTACCACATCGCTACCCTACATTTGGGTTAATGATTTGGATAGGTTGACCAATTTTAGGATTTCTTTTCTTTTCTGAAAATCATCTTAAATGACTTTTCTATTTTCTAGAATGGCATGTCAATGTGATCCATTCTTACTAAGCTTATATTAGGTATACAAGGCACTCTACTAGGTATGATAAATACAAAGAAAAAAGGATACCATCTCTGCATCTAAGCAGATAGTTGGCTCAGAAATTAAGCATGGTAATGATTAACTCTTGCTTACCATAGTTAAGTGCTACGCAAAGGATATGGAAAGAGCTTGCTGGGATCAAGTGATCATATGCAGGGGTCCTCAAACTTTTTAAACAGGGGGCCAGTTCACTGTCCCTCAGACCGCTGGAGGGCCGGACTATAGTTTAAAAAAAACTATGAACAAATTCCTATGCACACTGCACATATCTCATTTTGAAGTAAAAAAACAAACGGGCAAAAACACCCGCTTGTGGCCCAAGGGC
>CAUYPO010043348.1:0-45351 GCA_963574435.1 Cheirogaleus major
GGGACTACAGGCATGCGCCACCATGCCCGGCTAATTTTTTCTATATATTTTTAGTTGGCCAATTAATTTCTTTCTATTTTTAGTAGAGATGGGGTCTCGCTCTGGTCTCGAACTCCTGACCTTGAGCGATCTGCCCACCTCGGCCTCCCAGGGTGCTAGGATTACAGGTGTGAGCCACCGCGCCTGGCCCATTATATGCTAATTTTTAGCTGGAGTGGAAGCCTCAAAATACAGTGATTTAGCATGTAAAAAACTCTTCCTTTTTACACATTTGAGTTAAGATTTGCTTTTACTCTCCATTTACTTTGTTGTCATCTTTGTAACTTCTATGTTTTTTTTTCAGTCTTCCACCCCAGGACTGGAATCTGTCGCACAGATTCTAGGAACAGAGGCCACTTTGGGCAAGTCTGCATTAGGAGAGCCTTCCCCCCCTCCCCCCTCTGAAAATGCTCATTCTGTTTTTATAGCAGCTTTCTGTCATGTCCCTTTTCTGGGTTTTCTCTGCAAGATAATCAATCTTACTAGACCTATAATTTCTGTAGCTACAAAGTTTTCAGAATTATCTTTAGGAAAAGTGGAATTTTTAGGAAGAACATACAATTTGAAAAATCCTTTTAACTCCTTCCTAAAAATAGGTTGTTTAATTTGTCCTCATTTATTGTTTTATAACGTTTGATTTTTAACTTTTGGCATTTTCAGCTGTTGAATTTGTGAGAGATTTGCCTTAATTTTTTTTGTCAATGTGTGAGAAGCCAGTAAATCTTAAAATAGAAGCAATGTTTGACATCCTAACTTACCCATCAAAATTTAAAAAATTGTAGAAACTTCCTTGAATGAGAAAAACCCTAAATGTTTTGAATGGAGTTTTATTTAACTCACATTCCTAATGCTACAAAGAGCAAATTTGTAACCTGATACCTGTGATTTTATTTTATATTACATATTTTCTAAGAAAGATTTTTGGGCAAGTAAAGGAGGGTTAGTGATAGCTGTATCCTGTCTTTTTAAATTAAGAATGTAGATGTTTTGCTTTTTTTCTCATTTTGACTGTTTTCAGAGTTCTTAATTAGGCTGATCTTTATAAAGCAATTTCTTTATTGTCCCTTTAAAAAGAAATACAGCTAAAAATCACCAGTATCCTAACACAGATAGTCATTGGTGTTTTTTGGGTACGTAGTCTTCCTTATTTCTCATCTCCCCTCCCCCATCTATGTTTTGCTTTTAACTTGCTTTACAATATATTGTCATCCTTTCCCCATATCTGACTACATTTCTCTATTTTAAACTTTGATTTTGTAAGTATTGGTAGAAGGAAACAAAGGTTGTCACGTGAATTAATGAAATTTTGTCCCTCCACTTCTTTCTACTATATGTATGTTAATGTGGTAAAGCAGTGGTTAAATGCTGCAAAATTACTAACACAACATTAAAGGCTGATTCTAAAATGTTTTGATTTAGCCAGGTGCAGTGGTGTGTGCCTGTAGTCTCAGCTACGTGGGAGGCTGAGGCAGGAAGAAGGCTTGAGCCTAGGAGTTTGAGACCAGCTTGGGCAGCATAGTGAGACCCCATCTCTAAAAAAAGTTTTTTATTTAGATTAACATCTGTTTAAACTTTATACTAAACTGGGATTGAGATACAGGCTTTAAGAAGTGTAGGTAATAGTGCACTCTTGCTAAGTTTTGGATTTTTGGTAATATTGGATTCTATTTGTCTTAATGTAGTTTTTGTGAAATTTTCATCTTTGTAAAACCAGTGTAAATAAATATTCTACCTAGGAAAAAATTAAGGTTTATTGTGCTAAAAATTAGTTAAATGGTGGTTGATCTTTGGCAGACAAGTTTGATCACCTTTACAAGTCTCCAGTTGATGACTTCAGGCGGTTAACTCAGGTCTCAGGTAAATACTTAAATATTCTTGAATTACATCCACCTATGATATACGAATAAATTACCCATCTCAATCCAGACAAAAAACATTTAAGGCTCAACATAGTCTAGTTTTACAGCCAAGCAAGTAGTAGAGCCTGAGTTTGCATCCCAAGTCTAGATGACTTCAGAAAGCTTTCAGTTTTACTGTCGTGACTCAGTTGTTAAGTAGAGGGGTCTGTCCATAGATCCCGTGATTTTCAGACTGTGCTATAAGGCTCTGTACAGGTCTTTTTGGAGTTTGGCAGACAGTGAGATATCTTTTGCTTGAAGATAATCAGCCATCCCCTTTACTTGTTTTATGTGTTTTTGTTTTCTCTCAATTTTGTTTGGAAGAGTTTTTCTGCTTAAAATATTTGAAGTCTCCTGCTGTAGAAGCCTAAGACCTGTCTAGAATAAGTAGATACTAGAAAATAAAAATACAGGTAATCATTTGTATTTGTCTGTGGGGTAGGCTGTGTCTGTTTTCAGTTATGTTTCTTTGTGTTCCTATTGCTGTTTTATATTGCCTAATATTATTATTTTTTTATTTTTTGTTTCTTTTTTTTTTTTTTGAGAGAGTCTCACTCTGTTGCCTGGGCTAGAGTGCCATGGCGTCAGCCTAGCTCACAGCAACCTCAAACTCCTGGGCTCAAGCGATCCTCCTGCCTCAGCCTCCCGAGTAGCCGGGACTATAGGCATGCACCACCATGCCCGGCTAATTTTTTCTATTTTTATTTTATTTTTTGAGACAGAGTCTCACTCTGTTGCGCAGGCTAGAGTGCCGTGGCATCAGCCTAGCTCACAGCAACCTCAAACTCCTGGGCTCAAGAGATCCTCCTGCCTCAGCCTCCCGAGTAGCTGGGACTACAGGCATGCACCACCATGGCCGGCTAATTTTTTTCTATGTATTTTTAGTTGGCCAATTAATTTCTTTCTATTTTTAGTAGAGACGGGGTCTTGCTCTTGCTGGTTTTCCAACTCCTGACCTTTAGCGATCCTCCCGCCTCAGCCTCCCAGAGTGCTAGGATTACAGGTGTTAGCCACCGCGCCCGGCCCTATATTGCCACACTATTAAGGTGGGAAAATAATTAGAGTTAAAATTTGCTGCTGAAAGTGTGTATGTAATCTACAGTCTACCGTGTTGGATTCATTCCTCACTACCAGCTCTTGCTGTGTTTAAAGGCAGCACTAAGTATGATGTAATGACAGGTCATACTTCTGAATGCACTAGCTGATGCAATGCAAGTCTGAGGCCCAGGACTTTATTGGGGCAAGGGTAATGCTTGTTTAAAAGCAAAACAAGCTACTCTAAGTTTAATGAGGCCATTTAAGATGGCTTTCCCAAAGTAGGAAGAGAATATAGCCTCATAGGAGCTTGAAGTAGGAGTTTAATGTGGCTTAAGTGTGTTTCTTACTCTTACTGCAAAGCCAAAGCCTTTTTGCAGGGGGTGGGGGAGTTTACAATGTGGAGCTGAAAAGGCTAGAAATGGAGAAGTGAGTTAGAATTGAGGAAATATGGTAGTTTACTCCCGGTAAACAGTTACTGAATGAATTAGGGAGAATGCTTTTACTCTAAAAATTTAGAGTTCGCACGATTAGCACAGAGAGTATAATGCACGCACAGAAGAGCACTCGTCTTTCAGATTGAAACACAACCTAACTTTAAACTGGAATTGCTGAGGGGAAGGCACGACGTCGCGCGGGTGGGTGGGGTCCACAGCAGGGTGGCGCCAGCCAGAGCTGCCCTGTCCTGCCCGGAGCGGCCGGGCCGCCTGGGGCCGGGGTGGGCGGGGCTTGTGGGCGCGACCCCGCCCTCGCGGCCCGGCCCGTGAGGCCCCGCCCCGCCCCCGCGAGCGGCCGGGCGCGAGGCGGCGGCGGGAGCCCTGGCGGCGGCGTCGGCCCGGCACTCCGGAGGGCGGCCCCCGCCGCAGCCCCAGAGCCAGCCCCGGGACGCACCTCCTCCAGCGCCCACCCGCCGCCGCCTCGCCTAGCCTGGCAGGGGTCCCGCCGGTGCGTCCGGAGGGTCTGAGCTCAGCCGCAGCCCCACTTTCAGAGACGCGGCCGATTTCGAGCTCGCGGGGAGGTGCGGTTGCCTCCTGCGGACGGAGAGCCTTCATGTGCCGTCTTGTGACGTGTGGAGCCCGACCTGAGGCGCGAATTTGCGTCCTGAGTGCTTGGCGGCGGGTCCCCAGGGGCCTGCCAGGGAGGAGACGATGCGCTGCCCGCCTGCCCGGCCGCGCTCCTGGAGGGCGCCTTGCGCACGTGCTCGCCGGCCGCCAGGACGGGGAAGAGAAAAGGTACCGGCGTCAGGAGGCTGGGTGGCTGGAAGTGCAGCTTGAGTGCTGTAAGTCACTGCCATCTGACTGGCTCAGGGAACGGCTGCAGCACGATTTAGTTCCTCCTCTGGTTTGCATGATGATTTCATTTGAGCTGCTGTACTTTTCTCTGTTAAATCAAACTTCAGGTTGTGTCGTGACTTCTACAGGGTTGTCCTTGTGTAGTTGGGATTCCGTTTCTCTTTCAAAATGGAGCTGAATTCCACCTTTGGAGATTTTAGAGGTTTTAGCAGTTGCTAGCCTATAATATCACCATTCACAAGAAACAGCCACATTTCACTTGTTTTTAACACTCTGATTAGGGGTTAAATGTGCTTTCTACAGAGTTTGAAAACTAAAGATATATTGTAATGCTAGCCTGAACTATTGATAATAAATGTGTAACTATTTTGCTAGGTCAAGAAATTGAACAACAGTGTTTTTCTTGCACAGTAGGTATATTATGTTAAATACAAACTGCCCTTTGATGTGATTAGCTGTTTCGAAAGACATTGGGTTTATTTTAAGACTATTTTGTGCTCAAGGAACCCCTTTCTAGTTATGTTGGTCATTTAAGTGAGCAGTATAAACTGGACTATGAAGCGGGCATGCAGCGTACAGACAGGGTGTTTTGGCAATGCTAACGCGTTGCTTTACAAGTGACCCAAAACGGATGGCTCATCCTATGCACAAAGACTCTACTCGGGGAAACTGGATTACAGGAGAGCTCCTTTACAGTCCTTTTGTCAGGGGACAGACAGAACACCTAAGTTACATAGGGCTTCATATGATGAGAGTTGATTCGTGTTCTAAGTCCATACGATGAGCCACATTATTGTGGATTCTGTCGCACTTTCCTTCTCTTTTTGCACCCTCAACCCCCATTTAAGGTGTCTATTGGTAACCACTTGAGTAATCTAGAACCCAAATTGCATTTACTTGGTCATATTTGCAACTAACATTGTTTTTAAAAAGTTATTTGCAACAGAGTAATGGCTACAATTGAGAGAAACTTTAAATTTGAAGCTTTAATTTTGTACATATAGCTTAGTATAGTTACTAGAAGTACACTCTTAGGATATCAACAGACTGACTGATCTTTTGTCAATTCCATGACAAAGTAGTGGCCAGCGGCGTCCCAGCAAAGAGATTCCTGGGAAAAGGTGCTTGTTGTGTTTATTCAGCCTGACTTATTAGTTACCTTTATTATTCTGATGAATGTTTCAGCAACACTGGCGAACCTCAGGGTGCAAGGAATTCTTTGCCTGCTTACTCCATCCCCCCTCCCCCCTCCCCAGTGTTGTACATGTCTCTGTGTTCTTTATTCTTCTCTTTGCCCCATCTTTCTCTTTCATACATTATATCTGATTTATATTGTAGAATGGAAGTAGAATAGAATGATGTACTTTCTCAAAATACCAGACTAAAAGGTTTTATTTGAGGATTGCCCTTCGTTTCTCCCATCTTCCCTCACTTTTGAGGCGAGCACTGTTCAGTAGAAAACAAGATTAATACTTAACTGATGACAACTTTTTTGGGGGAGACTTATTAGATAAAGATGATGATGGCAGCAGGACTTTCTCCTTGTTCCCCTCTCCCCCATGTTCCCAAAATATACCTAGAACAGCTATTGTTCACTATTAGGAAAAATCAATCCAAGTTGATACTTTCTCATGGTCCATTGGCATTTGAACTACGCTTGTCCATTTGTATCCTTGAGAGATTTGTCCCAGGATCCTCCTCCACCACTCAGAGGATGCTCAAGTCCCTGATGTAAAGTGGCACGGTATTTGCATATAACCTATGAACATCCTCCTGTGTACTTTAAATCAGCAGTTCTCAACCTTCTTGGCACCAGGGACCAGTTTCACGGAAGGCAGCTTTTCCATGCATAGGGGTGGGGTGGAGGTGTAGAGGTCAGGTGGTGATGTGCAGCCGGTATGGGGTTGTAGCCTGGGGGTTGGGGACTGCAGCTTCAAATCATCTCTAGATTACTTATAGTAACCTAATACAATGTAAATGCTATGTAAACAGTTGTTATACTGTATTATTTTAAAATTTGTATTTTTTATTTTTTTACCCCAAATATTTTTAGTCCATGATTGGCTGAATCCTTGGGTGCAGAACCTGTGGGTATGGAGGGCCCAGTGTATATAGGACTTAGCTGTAACTTCCTGCAGCTATCAGCAGCTGACTTGGAATCAGAAAGAAACAGACAGTAAGGGAATCTGAGAGAAGGGAGCAAAGTCCACTCAAAACTGTATCTTAGTTTATGGTTAAGTTTCTGTTAGCATATCTTAATCCACATAGTCCATCCAAAGATGATTTTTAGCACTTTTTTTTTTTTTTAAAGGGTGTTCTGGAACATTTAGAAAAGAAGGCTTACCCAGTGTACAGCTCCTAATCAAAATGCCCATTTAGTGTACGTAATATTTTTTTGTATGCTGTTTTTTAATGCTATTTTCCTTTATCTTTTGCTCATAGTAAATTTTGCATGAAACTTACAAAGTATTTCTGGCATGTAAACATTATTCATAAAATAAGTTATAGTTGTAATTGTTTTTCTCCTGCCTCCTTTTATCTTTACTTATTTTTTTTATTACAGAAATGAGCCGTCAGACTGCTACAGCATTACCTACTGGTACCTCAAAGTGTCCACCATCCCAGAGGGTGCCTGCCCTGACTGGCACAACTGCATCCAACAATGACTTGGCGAGTCTTTTTGAGTGTCCAGTCTGCTTTGACTATGTGTTACCACCCATTCTCCAGTGTCAGAGTGGCCATCTTGTTTGTAGCAACTGTCGCCCAAAGCTCACATGTTGTCCAACTTGCCGGGGCCCGTTGGGATCCATTCGCAACTTGGCTATGGAGAAAGTGGCCAATTCAGTACTTTTCCCTTGTAAATACGCCTCTTCTGGATGTGAAATAACTCTGCCACACACAGAAAAAGCAGACCACGAAGAGCTCTGTGAGTTTAGGCCTTATTCCTGTCCGTGCCCTGGTGCTTCCTGTAAGTGGCAAGGCTCTTTGGATGCTGTAATGCCCCATCTGATGCATCAGCATAAATCCATTACCACCCTACAGGGAGAGGATATAGTTTTCCTTGCTACAGACATTAATCTTCCTGGTGCTGTTGACTGGGTGATGATGCAGTCCTGTTTTGGCTTTCACTTCATGTTAGTTTTGGAGAAACAGGAAAAATACGATGGTCACCAGCAGTTCTTTGCAATTGTACAGCTGATAGGAACACGCAAGCAAGCTGAAAATTTTGCTTACCGACTTGAGTTAAATGGTCATAGGCGGCGATTGACTTGGGAAGCAACTCCTCGATCTATTCATGAGGGAATTGCAACAGCCATTATGAATAGTGACTGCCTGGTCTTTGACACCAGCATCGCACAGCTTTTTGCAGAAAATGGCAATTTAGGCATCAATGTAACTATTTCCATGTGTTGAAATGGCAATCAAACATTTTCTGGCCAGTGTTTAAAACTGTTTCATTCAATTTCACAGAAAATAAGGCACCCATCTACCTGCCAACCTGAAACTCTTTTGGTAGGTGGAAGCTAGACACATGAAGGTAAATAAAAAGAAAGGCTGTTAAATACAGGAAACAGTTGCATGTAGTAACACTAATATATTTAAAAATAAGTCAACAGTAAACCACTGAAAAAAATATATATAATACACCCAAGATGGGCACCTTTTGTATTAAGAAAGGAAGCATTGTAAAATAATTCTGAGTTTTGTGTTTGTTGTAGATTGATTGTATTGCTGAAGAATATTGGGGATTTTTGTTTGTTTTTGTTTTTTTTTGCGTGTGTGGGCGTGTGCGTGCGTGTGTGTGTGTGTGTGTGTGTGTGTGTGTTTCCCCTTTAACTGACAAGCCATCTTGAGTGGTCTTGGACCACTGCTTTTCCCCTTTGTGAGTCATTACATATTGCTGCTGTGTGTTTTTTTTTTTTGTGTGTATTTGCTAATTTTTATTAATTGTAGTTTTTCATTAAATAAATTTGACTTTCTTTTCTGTAATTCAGGCTTTTCCTCACTTTTTTTGTACCATTTTAAAGTTAGTGTCTTTGGATATGCATAATTGTTTATGGTAAAGTTTATAATATGTGTTCTGACATATATTTTCTTTCCCCCCATTAATCAGTTCATTAGAAATATTTTAAATTCAGCTATTTTGTGAAGATAGGAGTTCCAGAAAGGAAAGGTGACATCGGAAAAGTTTTCAAAAGGCTATTTAAAGCAGTTATAAGATGGTCTTACGCTCTCTTTTTTTCTCTTCCAATTGAGTCATAACTTTAAACTTAATCTTTTAAAGGTTAGGTAATAAATTGATTTTTATAAATGCTGAAAAAAAATCAGGCTTTTTTTTCTCTTTCAAATCTTGGACAAATCACGTTTAAAATTTGTTTTTGTATTTATTGGTTTTGCAGAAGGCGGCATCGTCATGCACAGTATTTATAATTAACAAATCATTTGTTTAAAAAGGCAGTTTGCAAAAAAAAGTATGTTTTTGGTCTTTTATAATTCTCATTAAAAGGATATCTGGCAAATTAAAAAAATCTTAATGTGTCTGCTTTAGCTCTGAGTTTGAAATCCAAAGTTATTTTGCTGTTCCATTCTGTACTTTAATTATGTAGCAGAAAGCAATGTGCTGGCATTTTGAAGTGTAGTAATTTTATTCTAAAGCACAGCAACAGACTTGGGTATATCACCTCTGGGCTACAGAGTCTTGTTTTTTCCTCCCTCTTGCCCACATTTTGATTGTTACAACTGTCAGGAGAGTGACTAATTAAAATGCTGACCCCTTTTTCACTCTCTTAAAAAAAAGCACAATAAAAATGAAGTTTATTTAGTATTTCATAGCCCTGTGGCCTTCGCTCTGCATCCAGATTTCCAAGCTATGTGACCTTGGAATCCAGTTCCTAATGTGTAAAGTTGGGTTAAATTATGGACCTCAAAACGTTAAATGAGGTACAAGTTACCCAGAATAGTGCTTTTGTAAATAGTGAATATCCAAAAAATGGTAGCTACTATTATGCCTTTAGCACCATACAGTTAACTGTTGCTAATTACCTTGGGGCACATGGTAAAGTTCTAAAATTGCATTCTGAATGGCCAAAGATAATTGTGATTGTTTTTTAATGGGTATATTAAGCTTACAAAGTCAATGAAAATTTATGTGGACTTCCCCATTTTCCTACCACCAATTCTGGACAATTCTGGAGAACACAGTTTATTTCTGTTAATCATTTTCAGGAAAGAAGCCTGAGTAGTCTCTTCCCTACATAAGCATAATTTTTTGAATTGGTTATAACTTGTGTGTTCAGCCATTTTTATGGTGAAAGAACAGTTCAACCACAAATTTATATCCAGGTCTATTTCTGTTACCAGGTGTGCTTAGAAAAAAAGCAACTTATATTCTTTGTTTTATATACACATTGAGTATATTTGTGGAGGTATATCATTTTGTAGTTTTAACACTTTAAAATATTTTTCGATTATGAAATATATGCATATCATGTAGATTTTGGAAGTTACAAAATGGCACAATACAATAGGTCTCCTATAATCTTACTATCCATTCAGATACACTTAACATTTTATTTTCCAGTCTTTAATGTGTATGTATGTGTGCTTTTACAGGTATTAGGTTACTAAGGATGAAAAGTCGATTTCCCTAAGTACAGGTTTCACAGTTGGTATCTCTGACATTTCACTCTGACACTTCTTGTTTTATTTTTATTGTGAAGGTACATCCTCACTCTTCCAAATGGGTGGTTTGGCTTGTGACTATCTTTCACATTTTTTTAAGAGCAATTTTTGTGAAACCATGGATAAGTCAAAAATTTTTTAATGTAAGTTCTGTTGTTGAACCAGTGCTGCACAGACAGCTTGAGAAATATCAATGAAGTGTTTAGAAAGGATGTGGCTAATCAACGCACAGTACACGTCAGTGGTTTCAGAAGTTCCGTTCTGGTGATTTTAATCTTGGAAATGAGCCACTTGGGTGACAAGACACCAAGGTGGATAATGATGAGCTGAAAGCTGTAGTGGAAGTGAATCCATCTCAACCTACGTGTGAATTAGCAGCAAGGTTGGACGTTACTATTCTGATAATATTGGACCATTCTTAAACAAATCGTTAAAGAAGCTGGATGGATGGGTACCGCATGAATTAAATGAGTGTCAGAAGAGAAATCGTCTTGAAGCTTGCCTTTCTTTGCTGTCACAACATATAAGGCGAAGCATTTCTATGTTGTATTATTATGTATGATGAAAAATGGATTCTTTTTGACAATCGCAAGTGTTCTACACAACAGCTGGATAAAGATGAAGTGCTGAAACACAGTCCAAAACCGAACATTCATCAAAAAAAGCTAATGGTGTCCGTTTGGTGGTCCAGCGCTGGTATTACCCACTACAGTTTCATGAAACCTAGTCAATCGATTATAGTGGATGTCTACTGCAACTAGTTGGATGAAATGATGAGGATGCTTGCGATTAAGCAGCTGAGATTAGTCAATAGAGGCAGGCCAATCCTCTTGCAAGACCACGTGTCACAAAAAACAGCGCTGCTCAAACTACAGAGGCTGGACTTGGAAACTCCCTGTCATCTACCGTACTCACCAGACCTTGCACCAACTGACTACCACTTCTTCCAGGCTTTGGACCACTTCTTGCTAGGAAACATATTCAATTCTCAGCAAGCTGTGGAAAACACCTTTTGTGCTTTTGTCACCACTCACCCTCCGGGCTTCTTCTCTGCTGACGTAAACAAGCTACTGTTAAGATGGCAAAACTTTGATTAATTGTACTACTACTTGTTCGAGAGATAATAAACTTTTGATTTGCAATCAGACATTTCAAATTTAATGACCAATATTTTTGAAAAGGATTAGGACCATGTAGTTATATAACTGTTTCACCATACAACATGATCATATGAGCATTTTAACACTTTAATCTTGGAAAAACACAACTTTTGGTAATTTGTGAGGATTCACTGTAATTTTAGCGTTTCCTGTTGGATAGTTAATTGGTCTAGGTAAAGTTTTTCTGGTTACTTATAAATAACCTGTGAACGTTTCTATATGTTTTCTGATTATATTCTTGGGATTCTTTTTAAGATCTTAATACTTTTATCATTGCTTTCTGGAGAAGGTTCCAGAGGACACTTAAAAGTAATGTGTTCAAGAGAATTGCCTTTAAAAAGGAGAAAAAAAAAATTTAAAAAAGCAGTGTGAAGGATTTTCCATTTCAACATCATTTTGCTAATTTAAAGAAATTAATGTAGTAAATTTTGTTTACAAATTAGTTTGACAATAAGGTTGATATTTGAATATTAACTATTTGTATTTAAGTCTTCATATTCTTGGCCTATAGGAATGAGATCGATATTCACATTTGGTCTATTTGAGTTTGATTTATGGGATATAACTCCTGTTCTTAAATTGCTTTTGTTACAACAAGTACTTTCTCCATAATGCCCTTGCCCCTTCCTTTTGGTGTTTTCTTCGAGGAGCCTGTGTGTGGGGTGGGGGTAAGCACTTGCTCTTCTGTTTTAAAATTGAATTTGTCCTGTTGCACCATGGGCCAGTTTAGTATGTCAGTTATCACTGTGGAACAGTTTTTCCTTTTTTATTGTAATATGTATGACTTTCTTTTTAAGGCCTACATTCAGACTTCAAACTTACCTGAATGGCTGTATTTATTAGCTCATGAAAAATAATAGTGTCCCTTCCCTCAACAAGAGTTCTTCATATTCAGGAACATCTGCAGTGATTCTGCTAAGGGTAGAATTTTGTTTATTCAGAATAAAGACTGGAAGAATTGGTAAATAATCCAAATTTTAAAAATCATGGGGGCCAGTCTGTGACTGCTGTATTAGAATGGACAAAAGTAAGATCGGAACACAGTAGGGTGAATATGTGTGTGAACTACAAACTAGGATTGTAGTCATTTGTATACGTTATACAACAAAGGTGTATTGCTATAAACCTGTAGATTGAACATACTGCTGGAATTTTTGTCATTTCTCTACTCATCCAGTGTGCATGTTCAAAACAAAAGATTATATGGGTCAGGCATGGTGGCTAATGCCTGTAATCCCAGCACTTTGGGAGGCCGAAGTGAGAAGAGAGTTTGAGGCCCCACCTCTACAAAATACTAAATTAGCCTGGTGTGGGGGCAAACGCCTATAGTCCCAGCTACTGGGGATGCTGATGTGGGAGGACTGCCTGAGCCCATACATTGGAGGCTGCAGTGAGCTATGATTGCACCACTGCACTCCAGCCTGGGTGACAGTGTGAGACCCTGTTTCTTTAAAAAAATAAAGTTTTAGTGCTTATGATCTTAAGCTCTATTACCAAAAGAAAATCAATCTTACCTGAAATGGCATCATCCAAACAAAATTGTTTCTTATCAAGCACCTAACTAAAATAACAGAGGTGTCTAACAGAGTAGGCTGTAGATTCTACCTGGGTTGAATTTTGACCATACATCTATTAACTTTTAATTAACTTGTCTCTTGTCTGGTCACTCCTCTGTAAAGGATTTAGTATCTACTGCATAAGGGAATGCGAAAGGCTAAATGTGCTATAAAGTGCTTATTTTTGCACCTGGCACTATTATGTTGAGTATCTTGCCGAACCAGCTATATTCCCTATTCTCATACAGAAATTTCTTTGATAAATTCATTTTATTATATATGCAATTTTCGTAAGGCCTTTCCAAATTCTAAAACCATAACTGGTTTGCAGATACTAATATAAATAATGGTAGGAAAGAATACTTGGTTCTGTAAAGTCACATTTTGACAAGCTTGCACTGTCATGTAAGATGAGGATTTAGCCTAAAAGGTTTGTTTCTATTGCCTAGAAATGTGCGGACAATATGTTGAGAGTGGAATATTTAAAAAATTTTTAATACAAGATTTTTTTATTGGGTCCCCAATTTTAAATATATTGAATATTCTTTAGTTTGTTAATAAGTACAAACTATAGTATGTTCCAAATAAGTGAATTTTTGTGGCAAATAAAAGCTTTCCCTAGGACTAAAAATAATCCCTTTGATACAACTATTTTAAACATCTCAGTGGCCATTCACTGGATTTGCCTGTTGTCTATTCAGATCCTTTTAATATTTTCTTCCTATTTTGGTTTTTTTTTAATGTGCAATTTTCATTGCAGGATTAGGATCCACAAAAATGAACATTAATATTGGATCATAAATCATCAAATTGGATAATGACTGTAGTCTCAATTTTTTTAAGGTGCTAGGGGCTCCAGTACAATGTCCTATTGGCCGAGATAATGTGAGCTTTTTTTTTACTTCATTATAAAAACTAAAACTACTTGATGTTTATAGCTAATAATCCCAGTTAAAATAAATTTTGGATTTGGAAAGGGAGTTGGCAGACATTAACACTATTAACATGTTAAAATTAAATATTAATATTCTTTGTAGATTTGTGTCCACTCTCATAATAGTAGTAAAGTTTACCTCATTTCAGTAGCTCTATTAAAGGAAAATAGCACTAAGTCAGCTCCCTTCACCCTCTGCAGTTGATTACCTGACATGGTTGATTTTGGTAAGTGTAAATGTCACAGTCATCTAGTACTGGAAGGTCTTGGTGGTAGACATCACTAGCCACCTTAACTGTGGTCACAGATTTATCAACTGATGTTTTATATTTTAGGAATAAACAGATGGCATTTTTCACTGTATTTGAATATAGGTGATTAAGTGACTTGAGGATCCCTCCTCTGATGGCATGGTTCATGGTAAGGTTCAAACAAGAGGGACCAAGAAAGGGACAGCCAAGTAAAAGCATGTATGCCTTACGTGTACAACATAAAATTTCTTGATAAACAAGGCAGTTAAAACTTTGTTTTAGTTTTAACACTAAGAGTTTTAAAAGCCTGTGCATAGAAAAGCATGTGGAATACGAGCTAAATACAAATATCCCAAGGTCTTAACCCTAGCTAGGCCTACTGAATTAGAATTTGAGTTAATCTGCATTTTTAGTAAAAAAAAGGCAACTGATTGTGATACAAGGGATCTTTGGGTAACATTTTAAAACACAATGCTAGAAAAAGATGCTCAACATCACTAGTTAGGGACGTTCAAATCGAAATACTATGTAACACCCATTTTGAGGGCCATTATCAAAAAAACAACAGAGGTGTTGGCAAGGATGTGGAGAAATGGGAACGTTTGTGCACTGCTGATGGGAATGTTAAATGGTGCAGCTGGAAAACATCTCAAAAAGTTAAACAGAATTATGTTGTCTGTGCTGCTATAACAAAACAACTGAGACTGGGTAATTTAAAAATAACAGAAATTTCTCAATAGTTCTGGAGTCTGAAGTCCAAGGTCAAGGTGCTGGCAGATTCGGTCTCTGTCAAGGGCCCAGTCTCTGCTTCCAAGGTGGCACCTTGTTGCTTTGTCTCATATGATGGAAGAGCAAAAAGGAGTTGGGTAGTTCCTTTGGGCACTGAGTCAGTTCATGAGGGTAGAGCTCTTATGGCCTAATCTCACCTCCTAAAGGACCCACTTAATACCACATTGGTGATTAAGGTTCAACACACGAGTTTGGGGATATTCAGACCATAGCACATATGATCTAACAATTCACTTCTGAGTGTGTACCCAGCAGAAGTGAAGAGAGATTTGAGGAGCTGTTTGTACACCCACCTTCATAGCACCATTATTTATAATACTCAAGAGGTGGGAACAACCAACAGATGAATGAACAAAATGTGGCATATGTATACAATGGAGTATTTTTTGGCCATAAAAAATTCTGACATATGCTACAACATGGATAAACCTTGACAACTTGCTAAGGCATGCCAGACACAAATGGACAACTACTGTATAATTTCACTTATATGAAAGCAAATTCATAGAGACAAACTAGAATAGTGGTTACCAGGGTCTGGGGCGAGGGTGGAATTGGGGAGTTATTTCCCAATGGGTACAGAGTTAGTTTGTGCTGATGATAAAAAAAAATAGGTGTTCACACTGGCAACACTGAATATAATTGATGCTCCTGAGTTACACACTTAAAAATACTACATTTTATGTATATTTTGCCCTGTGAAAAAGGAACAGTGTAGATGTCAACCAACTTCTCCCTTCCCTTAAAAAAAAAAAAGAAACCAAAAAGTGCTGAAGTAATAAAGGTCATACTGTGAAATGTCATACACAGTGAGGGAAGTAGCCAGGTTTTCTCAGTAGGCTCCTGGAAAAAGCAAAGGCATGCTTAACCACTTCGGTACCAGCTTAACCACTACAGGCGACAGCCACAGATGAAGGCGCACAGCCGAGCGTCGACTTTAGCCGACAGCCAAACGCTTTTACTTTTACAGCTTTTATCTCTGCAGTTGCAGTGTGCACGTTCAGCTAATAAGTTACTACGAATCTGTGACCTTTGAACAAGTCCTTAGTAGGAGTTATGGTTATTTTCCTAAAGCTGCCTGTAGAGTAAAACAAGCGTTCAGTGCGTGGAAGCTTTGCTCGTCACGCAAGAGCAGAGCGGCCGCGGCGTCAGTGCGCAGCACACGCTGCCGTGCGGACTGCGAGCGCCGGCCGGGGGCCAGGCCTCGCGGCCGTGAGCGCCGGCCCGAAGCGGTTAAGAGCCCTCATCTAATTCAGCTCTTTGATTTTACAGAGCAGTGGTCCCTCACATTTTTGGCACCAGGGTCCGCTATCATGAAAGACAATTTTTCTGTGGCCTGGTGGGGTGGGCTGGGAGGGGGGAGGTGGGGAGGCGGAGCTCAGGTGGCGATGCGAGCAGTGGGGAGTGGCTGTAAACACAGATGAAGCTTTGCTGGCTGGCCTGCCACTCGCCTCCTGCTGTGGGGCCTGGTTCCTACAGGCCACAGACCTGCGCCAGTCCGCAGCCTGGGAGTGGGGAGCCACAGTTACAGAGGGAACATGAGTCCTAGGCAAAGGAGATGTCTTGCTCACAACCACATCACTGGCTTTTAACAGGCTGGCTTAGAACTAGAATCTAAAATAGGAGAGGGAAGAGAGTGAAAGGGAAGGCAGGCAAGCAGTAAGGGCTGGGGATAAAGGCCTCACCCCTAAACCAGGTCAGCATGGTGTGCTCGCAGCAGGGCGGATGGGTAGGAGGATGGATAGGCCGGCGCGCCATGCAAGTTCTGTCTCCAGTACCTGGCCTCCCTTATGCACTTCCTGCCACACACTGCAGCAACTCTGAGTAGTATTAGGGCAAAACTGTCTCATTAGAGCAAAGAAGAGTTTAATGTCCTGACTTAATAGCTGTGTTCTTTGCCAAATCCTTGGTTGCCAAATGCTTTGTGGTCTGCACTGTACCCTAGAGAGAAACTTCTCTTCCAATATGAGGGTCTCAGTCCCACTCAGTGGCATTCACTGAAATGCTCCCCTCTGCTTTCTCCCCACACACATAAATATACTTCAGCGTTCTGGGTGCACCTGTTCACGATTGAGAGCGGACCAAGAACTTCCACAGACATCATTTCACATAAATGCACACCATAAGAGTGTGTATAGGTGCTAGTTTTGCTCTGAGCTCCTTGACAGTTAATGCAAAGATGGAACGGGTGTATTACAAGATTGTTACAAGCCAATCATTTAAAGAAAAAGAGTGGTTATCCGCAATTGCATGGTTTTCCTGATCCTGAGAGTGGAGAGTAATCGTTCACACGTGTGAAGCTCGGCTCAGCTCGCTCGGCCAACGCACGTGCTCTGGTCTTTAAGCCATCAGTGGTGGAGCTGAGGCCAGAACCCACATTTTCTGCCTCTGAAATCTTTTTGCATTTTATTACAGGGCTTGTTCTCTAATTGTTACATGCATGTATTTCTGGTTCACTAATATCCTATTATTGCTTTACTTTCACTTACTTCTTCCACTTACTATTTTAAAAGTCCAGTCAAAATTCCAAATTACTTTCCAAAGTCATGTGACATCAGCTTTGTTTGGTTTTCCACCTGTATCTCTCTCCTTAGTTCACTAGGCAAACAAACAATATAAGAAAGCCAAACCCCATCTTTTAGCAGATACTTTGGTGTACTTTCCAACAGACAGATTCAAACAGCAACTCCTATTTCTCATGAGATCCTGCTAACTTTTAAATTATTATTCACAAACAATAGCTACAGCTTATTGTTTACTATGTTTAAGGCACTGTGTTTAATCACTTCACTTAGATTATCTAATTTAAGCCTCAATTGATTTATGATACTTTGAGGTTAGTGTTCTCATTTTGCAGTTGGAGAAATTGAAATTTAGAGATTGCAGAGTTCCTACGCTTAGCCACTACATGCTTTGGCTCTATGCAATTCCACACACCGATTTCTGAGTGCTTCCTGCAGCCTTTGGGCTGGTATCTCTGTCTTTGTCTCTGTCTCTCTGTCTGCCTCTGTCTCTCTATATACAAACACACACATATATAGAGACACACACACACACATATACACACACACTTTTTTTTTGAGATTTTAGATAGAACTTCACTTTGGAATAAAGACCTCATGGACCCTCCCAGCTGGGAAAATTCTCTTTCCCACTGAGCATTAATTTCCACTTGCCACCAAGAACCTCCACAGGTATTTGGGCACAGAGACTCAATATATGCACTTCTAGTCATTTACAAATGATGTACAGGAAATGCATGTATTGGGGCTCAGGAAATGATATCGCAAAATGTGGCGCTTGGCATGCTGGGTACTGTGAACTAAAGGAGTTTGGAAGGCCTCAGGAGCAGCCTCGGAGGCAAGTTCTCTTTGACTTTCTCTTTCCCTCCCATCTTTCACCTTTCTTCTTGCCTAAAGTCAGTCATAGACACCAGAATCCCTCTTCCCTAAGTTGGGTCATAGAAACCCTCTTCCAAATCAAGTCATAAAACCTAAAAAGAGTACTCTGCTTTCCCCCACTTTTCTGTGCAGAAGCTGACCATACAGAATTCTCTGACCTGCCTTGTTTAATAGTGAGTCATAAGACGCTCGTTCTTGCCCTATACCTGGGAGGAGGATGTCAAGCAGAGAATCATGGGGTTCATAAATTTGGGAAGGAGAGCTTTATTTTTTATAAAGGGCTGCAGCTTGCTGGCGTCCATCTTGCAGGCTGGGAAGCTTAGCCTCAGGTGGAAGCTGAGATGGAGCACTTGCAGGGCAGGGAGGGCGAGACAGGGGTTTATGCTGAATGGGTTAGCTAAGTAGACATATTCAACAGACTATAGGAGGAGCTATGAATACTCACAAAGGGTGGCACACACATGTGTAGCAGGCTAACATGAGTGCAATATGTGTCCCATGTTCTCTTTGGGGTAGAGACTTAACACTTAAATGTATTACAGTTAGGCCCCATACATCAAAAGCTGGAGCACAGGACACAAAGTCCCGCTGTGCACGGCCTCCGTAGACTGGCCAGAAGCACTCCATGGTTGGTGGTTTCTTCTCAGGAAGGAAGGCTGGTTGACTGTTATGTCAAAACCACAAAAGAGAGGGACAGTCATGAGGGTGGCTGAGATCAGCAGTGGAGCAAGTCTTTCCAAAGGACTGGTTTCTGTTTAGCCCTTAGGAAATAAGGTGTGTCCGACCTCTCATCTTGTCATGGCTGGGAGCTTGGTTTTTAAGGTTTCTCTAGGGTCCCCTTGGTCAAGAGGGAGACCTGTTCGGTTGGTTGGGGGTCTTGGGATTTTATTTATTTTTTATTTATTTCAGCATATTCCGGGGATACAAATATTTAGGTTACGTATATTGCCTTTGCCCCACCCGAGTCAGAGCTTCAATAGTGTCCATCCCCCAGACGGTGCACCGCCCCCATCAGGTGTGAATAGACCCTTCCCCTCCTTCCCCTCACCTGCCCGACACGCGATGGGTGTTATCACTATATGTGCACTTAAGTGTTGATCAGGGGATTTTATTTTTATTCCTCAAAGGAATGCTACACAGAGAGGCCAAGAGGAACCTGAACAGACAGGCCATCCTGTGTCCCCCACCTCAGTCTACACCATCACATCGTTACTCTTCTGTCCAGCCACATTGCTATAGCCTGTCCGCTCTGCATCGAATCTAGGTATAAAAATGGACAGTTTCGCCCGAGTCTTTGGGCATTCAGTTTCGAAGGCTCTGGTGTCACGTAAAACTTTGATTACATGTATTTGTTACGCTTTTCTCTCGTGATCTGTCTTTTGTTGTGAAGTGTCTGCTGTGACCCTTACGATGAGTGAGGAGAGTTAATCGTACCTTTCCTCCCTACACATACGCATCACTGTGCCGGTCTATTTGTACACGAAATAGAATTTTTGAAAGGACAAGGAAAAATGTAGAAAAGATCTCTAGTTTTTTCTTCCTGTATTCGGAGGGATTCTCGCGCCCAGCTCCCTGCAGGGGCGGGTGCGCCCAAGCCGGGGCCGTCCCCGACGTGGGGGAGTCTACGCGCCGTCTGGGTGGCAGCTGCTCCGTTCGGCCCCTAGGACTCGCTGGGCAGAGTCGCGGTCCGCAGCGCCCCGTGCCGCCCTCCTGCGCCCGCCGGACACAGCCTGGCGTCCTGCTCCCGGCCGGGCCCTCCTGCGTCTGCGAGGCTGTCTCGGGCTCGGCGCTGCGTTCGAGCCCGGGCTGCGGCCCTGAGTGACGGAGGGCGAGGACCTTCGCGGCGACCAGGGCTCCGCACATGCCGAGGACACCACTAGCGACGCTTGGCGTCTGTGGGGGAGGGACCGGGCAGATCAATCGGGCCGCGCCAGACGCGCGGGAAGAAAGCGCTGTTGGTCCAGCCAGCTCCCAGGCCAGGGGCCTCCTGCAAGGCCGTGTCCCCGTGCCCGCTGTCCCGCCCCCGTCCCCGTCCCCACCGCCCCGCCCCGCCCCAGCTCCCATCCCGCTGCTCCGCCGCCCCGCCGCCCCCGCCGCCCAGCACCCGCCAGCCTCCCGGCTCGGGAGGGGCCCGGCCCGCGGGGGCGCGCGGGCGGCAGGAGCAGCCGGCAGGGGGCGGCCGTGGCCCGGGCACGAGCCGAGCACACCTGGCGGCTTAAAGCGCCACGGCAGTTTGTCGAGAGCCAGATGAAGGTCTTCGGAGATCTCTACATAATCCTTAAAATGAATCAAGATTTATTGTTTCGGAATCTGGAGATTTTTCTCCCTGCCAGACAACCCACTGAATGCGGCGGACTCCTCTGCTCATTCCGAGATGGGCACCTGCTCCGGGGGGCGCCAAAGACGCGTGCTCTGGAGTTTGCGGGTTTGAGTTATGATAAATAGGGAACGTTCATATGCAAGAGTCTGCTGCTCAAACTGCCCTTTTATTTTGGTTTAATGAATGGGGAATGAATGAATGAGATTTTCTCTTATTTGGATATTGGATTTCTCTCCCCTGCCCTCACCCCAGGCTTGCTTCACCTTTGCAGGAACACAGAGGAGGAAATGGGGTGCATTTTCAGAGGCAGGTGCCTGGAATTGGGGGTCAGGAAACGGGTACTGGTCTCAGCTCCAAGCCAGCCATGGCAAGCATCCTGGTCCTTGGTCTTCTTGTCTGTCGCCTGGATGCTGGAGGGAGGACTCTCTCCCTCCCGTCTGCAGAGATGTGTGGTGGGTGACAGCCCAGGGCAGGGCTGGCTGTGCAAGCACATTGCGTGAGCTCTGTCCCTGGAGGAGCCAGTCTGTGCCACAGGCCGATCCTGGGAGGGGGGCAGTGCCCTTTAATGTGGGCAGAGGGAATGTTGGCCCCAGAGTTCCCCCCTCGGGTGTGATGGGAGCGGCAGTTGAGTGGGGCAGTTGGAGAGGAGGGCTCCAGCAGGTGGGACTAGAGAAGCTGAATCTGCGCGCTGTGGCGAGAAGGAGGCCCAGGCAACGCAGGCAGCTCGTGCGACGCTGTGGCTTCTGACCCCCTCCTCCTCTGCTTCTTGTCCTTAGGATGTGAGCATTTCCTGCCCAGGTAAAGCTCCTCTCCATAGCAGTTAGCAGCCGCCATTTAGTCTGAGGGCCCTGGTCTCCCATCCCTGGGACAGACTGTGTGGGCGGCTGCCCATGTGGGAGGATGTGGGACCCGAGGGCTCCCAGAGGACTGGGGAAGCCTGGCACTTCCATTGTTGGAGCCCCCTGATATCGTAAAAAAGTAGAAATGCCAAGACACAATTTCGAAATCTGTGATATATAAAAGCCTACACTGAATAAATTAAATCTTTTCACACATACACACACACAGAGTACTGTTCACAATTTAATCATGGGATTTATACCAAAAAAAAGACCTTAAATTCATGGAGCATTACTGTGTGGTTCTCATAGGTTTAAAATGGGGTTTCTCATCTTTCTTGACTCACATCAGAATATCTCTGTGACTAAATGGGTGACCTCATTTGAAGACGCCATCACAGGCCACCATTTTAGGCCCCTTGGGGACAGCAGGACTTGGCTAAAGCACCTGCACTTCCCTGTGTGCACTTCCTGCTTCCCTCTACTCCTCCCCCATTCCCGGCTACTCCTCCCCCATCCCCTGCCCCCCCCATTCCTCCTGAGGGTGCTGGGGAAGGACCACCAGAGAGGTGAGGCGCTTTCCCACAGCGTCCCTCTGTGCTGCGGACAGGGCAGGCCTGGAGAAAGGGGCTGCGCGAGTTGTGGGGAAGGTCTGAGGCCATCAGATATTGGTAATTTGGGTGGCTTTGAATTAAAAATGGATTCATTAAGAAAGGAGTAGGGCCACAGTCTCTTATCTGGCCAAATCGTTATGATTAAAGTTGTGTCTACATTTAGCTGAGGCAGGGGAGTCCTAACAAAGGGCTTCCACCATGGGCACCAAGGCAGACTGGGAATCCAATTCTCAAACACGAAATTGTTGATTTCCTGGGTTAGACGGGACAGAAATGGAACACAACAGGACAACATGGGTAGGTGTGGAAAATGTTTCTTCTTGAGATGCCCTGTGGACATCGTTTGTTCTCTCACTTTGGATAAAGGCAAAGATAGATAAAACGGTTCCAGGAGGCACTATAAAGCAAACAACTGTGCAAATGTGATGATAAATGCCAAGTGACCCAAAACCCCAGGAGAAGGGAGGCAGTAAGGAGCAGTGGGGACTGTGGCAAACTACAGCACGCATACCCTGCCCAGAAGGGGCTGATCAATGAGAGTTGACTGTAGCCACGTGAGCATATGGAGCTTGATTGTTTGACAAAAGCTTTTTTGACTTTCGTTTGACTTTTTTTTGAAAAATACAATATCTCAAGTTTTGAATATTTTCCACAAATTGAAAAAAATTTTAAAAACTGTACAGGCCAAAAAAAAAAAAAAAATGGACCTGCAAGTTTTATATGGTCCACAATCCACCAGTTTGTGTCGTCTGCTCTGAACAGAGTCCTTCCTGTTTCTGCCTGTCCAGTCTGTTGAGGTTAGGTTAGCAACTCCTGCCTGCAAGCCGTGGGTGCACCAGGGCTTTGTAGCATTTCCTAACAACCCTCAGGTACTCTGAGTGGAAAAAGTCAGGCCAAAAACAGAGTCATGATGGCTGCAGGGGCCCTGGCCTGGCCAGGTGCTGGTTCCTCCCAGTTCTTCTCTGCTCTTCCCCCACCCACCCTGACCCGTGACTGCGGCAAGCAAATTGCTCACCTCAGGCAGCTCTTCAGTCCTGGCAGAGGATGGCGTGACAGACGGGATAGAGACGTTAGCCAAAGCGAGCTTCCTGATTTAAAAAAGTCTCATCCCCACACCCCCTCCTGGGGCTGCCAAATTTAGCAAAGTGCTATTCCAGCTGCAATGCTTCCAAGCCATCTTAGGTAATCATAACTTTGCATCCCCTGTGAGTGCTCGAAGAAAGTACCTCTCAGCCCCAACCTCCTATGCACTCTGATGCCCCAGCCAGGCCAGGGAGGCCTGGCCTCCCACGCTTGACATCTTGGACTCAGGACCGTTGAGATGACGCTGATGGCAGCCTGCTGCCAGGACCATTTGCCATTGGAAAAGTGAACCCAAAATAGAAGCTATAGGTAAGAATTGTCCACCAGTGATGAGTTCCACCCTGTGACAAGGCGGATGAGGACCCAGGGCTGGGGAAAGTTTAGCCTGGGTAAGAGAGAAACAGCAACTGGGTGGCTGGCGGGGCGTTGAAGGACACAGTGACTGTCCTCCAGTATGGGCGGGCATCGGTGCTGTCTGCGTGCGAGTAGGGAAGTGTCTTGGGGAAAGTGCACTTCATTCCACAGAGGGAAGCATGCAGCCCCTTTAGGGGTATTTCTTTGGAAAATACTTAAATTTTATTTTGAAACGATTTCAAACTTACGGAAAGGTAACAGGAATAATGCTAAGAAATCCCAACTATGCTCCACTGAGATTTGCAAACTGGTATTTTGCCACATTTGCTCCGGCATTCTCTTTCTACAAATCATTATTTTTTTCCCCGACACATTTGAAAATGATAGTAAATTGCAGACATTTCCTTTATTATCCATAAAAACTTCAGTATGTATTCCTCAAGAATAAAGACATTCTCTTGTATAACAATAATTATCGAAATTATTAATTATCAAATTGTACAATTATCAAAATCAGGAAATTTAACTTTGATAAAAGATTATTATATAATCTATAGTCCATATTTAATTTTCACCAATTGTTCCAACAGTGTTCGTTATAGGAATTTTATTCTTCCTGGTCCAGGATCCAATCCAGGATTGAGTATTGCTTTTAGCTGTCACGTCAGTTTAGGGTCTTTTAATCTGGAACGTTTCCTCGCCTTTCTCCGTTGTTCATGGTGTTGACATTTTGAAGAGCGCGGGCCGGTCCTGGGAGTGCTCCTTTGGGTTTGTCTGGTATTTCCTCACCAGTGCAGGCAGGCCACGCATTTCCTGCAGAAATGCTGCGTGAGGGCTGTATGAGAGGAAGCCACCGGGACTGTTGGCAAAACTTGTTGAAGCACGATGTGGTTGGCCAGAGAGAAATTCTGTGTTGCCATGTCTCATGTCTTCTTGGATTCTTTAAATTTTCGGATTCTGTCATTCTTTCTCCTCAACATGATTTCAGTGGAGTTTCTGAGCTGATTGTGAGCTCTTTCTTCTTCATCAGCTAATTGCTTTCCTACCTCTGCTTTGCCCAGGTCGCCGAGGGTGGAGTAGTGGCCCAGCAGCCAGGGGGAGGTCATGGCAGCTGGTCAGGGGCTGCAGCTGACCGCCCGCCCACGCGTGGCAGGGACAGAGAGGATGAACATGGGGAAGCAAGGTGGTGCCCAAAGGCTGTGCCTGGGTCCTGGCTTCTCTCCTGCCGTCTCCGTGGCCAGGGCTGGGGTACGTTCCTGTAGCGAGGACCTGTGCGAGGGTGAGCGGCCAACGTCTCTACTTCTCTCAGCCTGAGCGTCCCTGCTGGAGCTCACAGCCCGCACGCCTCCCAGCAGCAAACACAGAAAAGGAGCGGGCTGGTGCTTGGGTAGAGAACGCTGCGAAGGATTTCTGGTAAACAAACACGTGGAAGTCTGTGGGCGAGACTCTCCAGGGGGACTTTTGCCCAGGACTGGGTTCCCCTAGCAGCCTTACTGTGCAGGTCCACGCACACCCCAAAAACCTCTCAGCCAAAAACCTCAACTGGGCTTTTCCTCAAACTCTTCTTCTCTCCTCTCCACTCTTTTCCAGCCACCCAGCAATAGTAGCCTCCAGCCCCTTCACCCCTACTCCTCCGGGACCACCCGGCCTCTACACCCTCAGAACTCTTGCAGCACAGGTGTGCGTTTCTCAGGGACACTGAGCACAGACAGCCTGGTTTCAGGTTTACATTCTTAAAATTATGATTAAATATCACAATACAATGGGAAGATCCCTGTGTAATTTCTGGGTCTTATTTCCCTACCCCAGAAGTAACCATCATCTTGAATTTGGTGTAGCTTTCCCATTCGTTTCTTAAAAATAAATTTTATTTTTTGAAGATGGTTTTAGATTTATGAAATAATTGTGAAGATAGTACAGAGTTCCCATATACCCCACAGCTGGTTACCCCCAGTATTAACGTCTTACATTATTATGGTCTAAGTATTATAATTAATGAACAAGTTTTGATACACTGTTAACCAATATTTATACTTTGTTAGATTTTCTTAGTTTTTATCCAGCGTCCTTTTTCTGTTCCAGGATCTCTCCCAAGATAGCACTTTACGTTCAGGCTCCTCTCCGCTGTGCTAGTTTCTCAGACTTGTCCTGTTTTTGATGACCTTGGCAGTTCTGAGGAGTCCTGGCCAGGTATTTTGTAGAAGTCCCTCGATCAGAATCATGTTTTTCTTATGATTAGACTGAAGTTATGGCTTTTGGGAGGAAGACCACAGGTGAAGTGTCATTCTCATCGCATCATATTGAGGGTTTTACTTGTCTCTGTTGATGGTGACCTTGTTCACCTGGCTGAGGTGACGTTTGCCAGGTTTCCCTTGTTTTTTCCCTTTTCCCTACTGCACTGTACTTGTGGAAGCATCACATTCTAGTTAATTGTCTCTCACGGGGTTATGAGTTGACGATTCTCATACTACTGTACATGCATACTTAATTGAACATTTAAGTGAATAGGTGGCAGATGGGAAGAGCTGGGTTTCTCATTTTAGAACTGGAGTTTACAGATAAGTGGGGGGGGGCTAGAATTATGGCAATTATGGTAATGGATCAAAGTTGGAGGATCCGTATGAATGCATGGTTAGCTTAAAATAGATGCAGATGGTTACACCCAGAAATATTTATAGACATGTGTTTATACACTAGTTAATATACATGCATATATCTCCTCGATCTGTCAGCTGAGAGGGCCTGGAGGCAGCCACACACCAGTAACAAAGAATAAACATACCTATCACCAGGATCTTGGTTTCTCATGTCATTCTCTAATAAAAGTCATCGTGTACTTGGAGTGCATCAGTACTTGGAGTAGTGAAGTTTTACTGCAAATATAGTTATTGGTAAATAAAATATATCATTGATTTGAAAGTATGTGAACTTTATACAAATGGTACAAGAGTGTATGTACTTTTCTGCAACTTGTTTTTTTCTCTTTCAATTTATCATGTGTGATATTCATACAGGTTGATATGTGGACTTAGTTCATTCATTTTTAGTGTCAAATAGTAAAATATTGTATTCATATTATACAATTTATCCATCCATTTTTCTGTTCATGGATGCTGAAGATATAAGAGAAGCTGCTACATATATTCCTGGATATTTTAAAAGATATTTTTAAATGAGGTTCCATCCTCTGTGGACTGTTCTCTTGTGTTTTCCTAGATTTAACTTCAGTGTTGATGCAAGTGAGTGCGAGGCAAGGGAGGCTAGCACGGCAGGGAGAGCCTGGGAGGAGAGTGGGAGGGAGCCTCGAGCTTTGTGGCCACCCTGTATGTGACTGCTCGAACATGCAGAATGTCTCTAGGGCACGTAGATAATTAAGAGGATAATTGCTGCCTATGTTAGTAAGACGATTTTTAACTTGTCTAGGTAATGCCAAATTGCTTTACAAATTAGTTGCTCAATTTATATTCCCATCAATAGGGTTTAAAAGCTGCTGTGCTCCACACATATGCCAAGACTCACAATTTTTAGGCTTTTAAATAATACCTACGTGAAGAATGAGAAATGGCAATTATTATGACTGTGGTTTTAATTCACACTTCCCTGGTACTTAGAGATTGAGCTCTTTTAACTTGGGTCATCTGTCAATTGCCTTTTGCTTACTTTTACAATTGTTTGTCCTTCCATTATTGATGCATTGAGAATTCCTTATAAATTCTGCATACTAATTCTTTGCAGTTAAATGCCTCACATTTATAGTAGCATGTTGCTTCTCTTAAAAATTATGTCTTCTGATTAATAGTTACCTATAATTTCAATGTTGTAAAATTTATTAAGCTTTTACTTTGGACTTATTTTTTGAATTTGCTTTAAGAAATTCTTCCCTATCCCAAGATCATATACACATCTCTCTGTATTTACTTCTTACTATAAACATGGCATTCCTTTTCCACCCTCTACTTTCAACCTATGTGTGTCTTTATATCATCTGATCTTGTTTTTATATTCAGTCTGACAGTCTTTGTTTTTTTAATTGAAATGTTTAGTCTATTTATATTTAATGTAATTATTGATATGGTTGGGTTTCAATTTATTGGCTTGCTATTTGTCTTCTATTTATCCCTCTGTTCCTACTTGCCTACATTTTTGGTTAATCTATTTAGTGTTTCATTTTATTTCCTTGATTGACTTCTTAGCTTTAACTCTTTTTTTCAGTGTTTTTTTTTTCCCCTAGAGCTAACCCTATATTATAATTTACTTTTTATGTGTGTTATTTCTCCCCTTATGGAGGGAGGACTTTTGTCTTAGACTTCTCTCATACTCATCATTATTCTTTCATTCAACAAATATGTATTGAACACCTACAACATACCAGGGACTGTGTTAGGTATTGGAAATATAGCTGTGAACAAGACAGGTATCAAGCCTACAGTCTGTTTGGGGAAATAGAAAAGTAAGTAGGGAAGTTTTCTCAGAAAAGGAAATGTCTGGACTGAGCCTTGAAGGCTGAGCAGGAATTGGTCAAGTGACGAAAGGGATATTAGACTGTCCTAGGTTGTGACAGTGGTGAGTGCAAAGACCCCAAGGCAGGAGGAGCTGGCAGTTTGTTCAGGGAGTGGTCAGACTTTCAGTATGGCCAGAGTGCAGTTAGATGGCGCAAATGGAGTGTGAAGTATAGAGGGGATGCAGGTTGGCCAGAAATTTAGGAATCCCTGCTTGGTAACTTCTCACTGAATTAGGAATCTGGAGCTGCATCTGTGGTATTCGCATCATTAATATACATGAATTGAATGAAGAAATTTTGAGCAGAACTACTGCCTGTAAAACATGTGCCTCCTCCAGCCGACTATAGTGCTTCTGTTTCCACTTTGGGGGATTTATCTTTTTGAGGTGAAGACACTTTGATTTTCAAATTTTTTTATAAAAAAACCCAAACCATATTACTCCAGAGGAGTGCCTCTTGTAATATAATACTAGCAAGGGATTTTGCAGGGTTATTGGAGAAAGGAGGGACCAATCGTTTCTCTGTACCTAGACTTCTCCAGATGAGAGCGTCACGCCCATTCTCTACCCACTCTTGAGTGAGTCCTTTCTGCCTCTGGGCCTCTGTCTCCTCTTCTTTACAATGAGACATGTGTAAAAGATTGGGTCTGGGGACACTTTCAGCCCTGCCATGCCACAGCTTTATTAGCCATTAAGAGTCGGTGTGTGGGCTGGACAGACATGCTAAACAGCATCCGCTCCACCTGGGTTGTTGTTTTTTGCTGGGCCAGTGGTCACAGAACTGTGGGGCCTGTCCAGATGTGGCTGGTCCTGAGGGTAGCTTTGCTGAAGTTCTCGGGCTGCTGGATGTCAGGGTGGACAGGGTGTGGATGTGCACCCTCCCGGGTGTCTGCTGGGATCTGAAAGAGGAAGGGGTGTGAGTGTGGCAGACTCACTCTTGGTCACTCTGAGACAGCAAATCCGTTTTCCTGGGGCTCTTTTGCTGGGTCGGGACTCAGCCTTGGCCACTGAGTTGGCTCCCAACGGAAAACCCAGCCTAGGTTTTTCTGGTCTCGCCAGCCCAGTATGGCAAAGGAAGAGGAAGCAAAAACCAAATGTCCTTATTAATAAGGAAGCCTCAGAGTGGAGTGAAGGGATGTGGTGGGGCTTCTGGCCACGCTCCCCCATGAATGTAAGAGGCCAATTGGTGAAGCCAGTTCGGAAGGGTCAAAGCAAGGGAACTGGTCTGGGTGGAGAAGGGGCTGCCTGATCCCATTCCAGATGTCTTCATCTCTGAGGACGCCTTCCCCATCTCTCCACTGTAGACTGAAAGTGTCCCTAGGCCAAGAGCCCAGGGCTCCGGACTGCCACCAGGATGGTGGGTGAAGGCACGTACCTTATCTCGGATCTGGACCAGCGAGGCCAGCGGAGAACTTTTGTGGAGAGATATGACCCCAGCTTGAAGACCATGATCCCAGTGCGACCTTGTGCAAGGTAAGTCAGGAGGAGGACTGAAGGGAGAGCCAGGGAACGACCTCTAGGAAGTCTCCCTGGGAGACTGGGAAAGTGGGCACCGCCCCCGCTCCTCATGCGCTGCTTCCTCTGCTTGTCCTGTGTCTGTCCACTGCCCACTCATTCATTCGTCAACAGCTCACTTCCTGCCTCCTCCTGTCCTTCGGAGACAGGGAGGCAGTGACTCATGTTTAAGGAGAGCTTTCCACGTGCCAGGACCCGTCCATGTGCTTTACAAACGTCTTCCCATTTACTTATTTATTTATTTTTTTTGAGACAGAGTCTCACCTGTTGCCTGGGCTAGAGTGCCGTGGCGTCAGCCTAGCTCACAGCAACCTCAAACTCCTGGGCTCAAGTGATCCTCCTGCCTCAGCCTCCCGAGCGGCTGGGACTACAGGCATGCGCCACCATGCCCGGCTAATTTTTCCTATATATTTTTCCTATATATATTTTTAGTTTTATATATTTTTCCTATATATATTTTTAGTTGGCCAATTAATTACTTTCTATTTTTAGTCTCGCTCTTGCTCAGGCTAGTCTCGAACCCCTGAGCTCAAACAAACTGCCTGCCCCGGCCTTGAGTGCTAGGATTACAGGCGTGATACTCTTTACAACCACCCTGGAGGTTCTGTTGTTATCTTTATCTGATAGGTGAGGAAACTGAGGCATAGAGATGTTAAGTAAATTGGCTAAGGTTCACCAGGTAGCCTTTGCTTTGTAACAAATCGCCTCAGCACTTTGCAGCTTAAAACAATTGCCACTTGTTTAGCTTACAATTTTATGGGTGACACATAAAATAAAGCAACTTGGGCTGAGCGCAGCCGGCTGGTTCATTTAGTCTCTCGACCCCACTTGCTCAGGAACCTGAGGTCAGCAAGGCGGCTGTGCTTCTGGGGTTGGCCGGCTGCTGGCTGTGCAGTGGGGCGACTGGGGTGCAGGGCTGCTCACTCCAGCAGGCTCTTGGGCTTGCTCGCATGGTCGGGTGCTAGGCTCTCAGAGGTCTCCGCCACTGCACACTTCTTTCACTGCATTCCATTGGCCAGCGCGGGTCACAAGTCAGCTCAGATGTAAGGTGTGGGGAACCAGACTCCACCTCTTGATGGCATGAGCTGCAAGGTGTTCCAAGGGGCTGGATACAGACGGGGGGAGAAAGTGGGGCCATTTTTCAACTCTAGGATAGGAACTCAGGCAGCATGATTTCCAAACTCACATGCTCCACGTGAAATTGTATTGTATTGTTATGTATGTTATCTACATTATGTTAACCATAACATTATAAAATCCTGCCTTTTCTACATGGAAAGGGCCCTGTTGCTTGTTTTCTGAGCAACAGAAGGCCCAAGTGACATCTCTTAAGTAAGGTGACACTGCACTATGCTTTCCCAGCACCTCTGGACCACAGATACACACGTGAGCCCTCCACAGCGAGAGGTGAAGGCTGCAGGGCGAGGACACGGGCTCCTGTCCATAGCCACAGGAGACTGCTAACTGCCCACGGTCTTGGCTCAGTTCATAATTGCTTTGTGGAGAGGCAATCTGGGGTGTGCTTAAGAGAATGGCGGGGCCCTGGAGGCAGCAAGCAGTGGGTTTGCATTCCTGTTCCACCACTTACCAGTGTGAGATGTCTTTATATTTGCAGCAGATGTGGGAAAGTACCCTCACCTCACTGAGCCTCGATGTTTCTGTCTCTGCAATGGGATTATAACATTACCCTGCCACCCAGCTCACAGGGTTGTTGTGAGGACTAGATGAGGTAATGCATGACTTTATCATGGAAGCTGCCTTTTAGGAAACTTTGACGATGTGCCAGACACATGGTACCTCATCAGTATTATCTTAGCATGGGTTCTCCCACACGCAGAGCCTCAGTCTAGACTCCGGATGCAGGTAGCTCGTTCGGGAGGAGACCCCCAGAAGCAGGAGGAAAGATTTAGAGGGAGGCAGGGAAGGAGGAAAAGGCAGCGTGAGGGTGGCAGCAGTGCCACCACCGTGGACGGAGAGGACCGGTCCTCCTCCTCCCAGGAAGTGTCCAGTTTTCCACCCGCAGGATGTGAGGTGGGGCCTTCACCAGTGGGCTCCCGCACCCCAGGAGTTAGAGTTTGCCCTGGGGCAGTAGCCCCGCACTCCTGCTCCTGGAAAGGCTCTGAAGCAGACGGCGGAAGAGGGACCGGGACACGCAGGGGGACACAGCCGCGTGAGCCCCTCCCCCCACACAGGGGGACACAGCTGCGTGAGCCCCTCTCCCCTCCTCCCCTCCTCCCCTCCTCTTCCCTTTCTCCTTTCTCCTCCCTTTCGCCCCCTTATCTTTCTCCTCTGCCTGACGGCTGACATCCATGTGGCTCTTCACACGTATTACACATCAGGCCCTCACGGTGATAGTGAGTGTGCCCAGCTCTCGCCCCTTGCGCAAGGCTGTGCCTGGTCCCTCTGGCGCTCACCTGGCAGGCCTGCGTTTCCTCACTCATCCAGTGGAGTGGTGCCCTCTTCCCATGGGGTGGCTCAATCACCGGTGGCTGTCTGACCGCTGGCTCACCGGAGAACACCCTGCGTTTGCAGCACTCACCCGTTTCCCCCCGGCTGATTTCAAGCAGCAACATGACATCACTGGAGGAAGGCTGCGAAGGGGTGCGCAGCCACGCAGCGTTTTGCGGTGTTTTCCCCGCGCCAGGGACATGTGGATGTAAATAGCCTCAAGGGCACACGTAGCATAGAATAATTAGGAAGCGATGAGTTTTGAGTGTTATTACCTTTGCCTGTAAGGTCATTTATTTAAATGTATGTAACTTGATTTTGAATGTTGGCTATGTTTAACAACTGACTTGCAAAATTTCTGAAAATCTAACAATGGGCTCTCACCAGCTGGGCCCAGCACATCGTTGCTCAAAGCGCTAACGGGTGCAAGTGACGGGTTTTGCATGTGGCTGTGGGTATTGCTGTGGTTAAAAATCCAGGCCAGAGAGAATCAGGGCAATGACCCCAACGCCCTGGCACACCATGCACCCCGTTGTCTGTAGGTTGGCGCCCAACGCGGTAGACGACGCGGGGCTGCTCTCCTTTGCCACATTTTCCTGGCTCACGCCGGTGATGGTTAAAGGCTACAAGCACACGCTGACTGTGGACACCCTGCCCCCGCTGTCACCGTATGACTCATCTGACACCAACGCCAAAAGGTACCAGATTTGCCTGGGTCACCTCTGGAGAGGAGCCTACCCTCGGGAGGGGCCCTGTAAGCCCTTTCGTATGCTCCCCAATTTCCCCAAGGTGGTAATTGGCACCCATGGGTGCTGGTGACCCTTCTCAGTGGCTGCTCTCTGAGGCTTAGGCTGGACTGCCTGAACTTCTCAACCCAGTCTCCGGGGAGGGGAGGGCTGGGCAGAGTGGGGGGCCGAGGGGACTGGTGGGCCAGTGACAGCCTGTGGCTTGGGGCCATCCAGCCGGGCTGTCGGCTGGCATGTAGGAGCGCTCTATCAGGACAGAGGCTTGCTCTGTGCTGGTCAGACCCCGCCTGGGCTACTTTAAAAACTGTTATTGGACTTTTATATCACAAAATATATTTAGGTCGATTCAAATGAAACTGCCAATATTTGACAATTTTGACTTGTAAAAACATAAATGTCATTGGTCCAACCTAATTCATATTCATTATAAAAATGTTGAAGCAACAGAAGAGCAAGCAGTGGAAGTGTCTCCCCCGCACTCCTCCACTCCCGAGAGGTAAGCTCTGTTAAAGTGTCAGTGCGGCTCTGTCTGGAATTTTTCTACTCTGATTAAACATGCCCTGGGCTACCATCTTCTACAGATCGATACTCTTCTTCCTCCTGACTCATAGGTCATGTTTTAAAAAATTTAAACAGAGAATGAAGCATACTGTATAATTGTTGATCACTTTGCTCTTTTCAGTTAAGGGTCTATAAAGACATCCGCTTCATTCTTCCCGACAGCTGTGTTGGACTCTGTGGCTCTGATGCCCTATAATGTCATGAGCAGTGGGGGTGTTCTGGGGGTGTTAGTCATGCCTTGTAACTGCTTCTAGAATTGTACTTCCCCTCATCTGTGCCCTGAAGAAATCTCAGGCAGTGGTAATTTCCAAAATCTGCACTCTGGAGACAGTTGCCAGGGAGCACTGAGAGAAAGCTGCCGTGTCCCTGGAGCCCCCCCGGATTTTCCCTCTCCCTTCTGGCTGGTGCTTCTCCGCCTGACTATGTTTCCTGTCATCTGCCCAGCGTGGCTCAGACCCTCTTCTCTCCCCTGCTGTGCTCCGTCCCGGGTGACCTCCCGCACTCCAAAGGCTCAGACGCAAGCACGAGCTGGAACCTCCATAACATGTCTATCTGCAGCCCATGCCTCCCCTCCAGGCCCGAATCCGTGTGCCCCTCCGGCTGGACAGCCACACCTGGATGCCTCACGAGCATGTCACAGCTGAAGCTGTGCCTGTTCTTGCTCCTCAGCCCCAGCCTGACACAGTTCTCCTCCCCTTTCCCCTGTCTCTGTAAACTCTGTTTGAACAGGCGGTCAGGCCAGGAACCCGGTCCACCCTTCATCCCCTTCTCCTCCCCTGTCTGCCCCTCCCCATCCACCTCTCCTCCCACCCACTGCCACCTCCAAGCCCACAGCTCCTGCTGCGCCTCTGCCTCTTGCTTCCCCCTTTGATCTCCCCACAATCCATCACCCTCACAGCAGGGCCAGCTGATCTTTTAGCTATGCAAAATGATCTTGTCACATCCACTTAAAAACCTGTGGTGGTTTCCTTTGTGCTTGGAATGAAACCTAACCTCCTTAGGAGGCCCTAAGGTCCCCTGGGCTTGGGGCTTGCCGTGCTCCCAGGTGCACCCCACTCTTGTCACTCTGGCCTCTTTCATATCTTCCCAGTGCACAAAGTCCTCTCCGCCCTGGGGAAGTTTTTCTCTGAGCTTCTCTCTTGCCCCTGACTTCTTATCAGAGCTGCGAGTGTGGCAGAGATGGGCAGCAGACAGAGGAAAGGAAGGCCTGGCAAGTGCCCAAATACCAGGTGGTCATGCCAGCTTGTGCCTAGGCATTGCCCCACCCTCCTGGACCCCAGCTGCCCAGGAAAAGAAGAAAGGAGAAGCGGTGGTGTTTGTTGAGGGCACCGCTGCCAGGGAGCAGGGCTGTGCTGAGCACCTTGCAAGGGTCTGTCCAACAGGGTCACATCAAACAGCAAGTGGAAGTATCAATCCCTTTTTCTCTTCCTGTCCTTTCATTACAGATTCCGAGTCCTTTGGGATGAAGAAGTAGGAAGGGTGGGTCCTGACAAGGCCTCTCTGGTCCGAGTGGTCTGGAAGTTCCAGAGGACACGTGTTTTGGTGGATTTCGTGGCCAACATCCTGTGCATCGTCATGGCAGCCATAGGGCCGGTGAGTCAGGAGCCTTTCTCTGCCTTGTGCCCTGGTGCCCAGCCTGGCAAAGAATGCCATTAGCTACTTTCTCTACGAGCTGGGGAGTTTAGTGCACTGTCATTGTCTTTGTGCTCCTTGGGGCGGATTTTCATACAGCTAGTCCTCGTCAAGCACAGCAGCAGCCACCAAAATTAATTAAAACGTTTGCCTCATAAAGTCAGCTTGCTGACATCATCTGAGGCCTCCTGTGCCAACCGCCCCCCCCCCCCTGTTTTGCAGACTGTTCTGATCCACCAAATCCTGCAGCAGACAGAGGGCGGCGACGGCAGTGTCTGGGTGGGCATCGGCCTATGCGCAGCCCTGTTTGCCACCGAGTTTGCCAAAGTCTTCTTCTGGGCCCTTGCCTGGGCCATCAATTACCGCACAGCGATCCGGCTGAAGGTGGCCCTCTCCACCCTGGTGTTTGAAAGCCTGGTGTCCTTCAAGACCCTGACACACCTCTCTGTTGGTGAGGTGAGCTGGGCCAGAAAGGGCTCGGCGCTGGAAGAAATTAGTCCTGAGTGTTTTGGATGCATGTGAGATGTGCTGCTTGGACGGAGCGTCTGCCTCCCTTTGCTCGTCTGTGTCCTGCCCATCGTGCCTCATCCCCCTGCTGAGGGAGGTGATGGCCACTCAGAACATGGGGTGGTTCAGTTCCAGCTGGAGCGGGGCACAGGGGTGACTTTGAGGTCACTGAAGCAGTGCAGAACACACTATAGGCATGTAATAAAATTGATTGACTGATGGGTCCAATAATTCCAACTGTGTCATATTTGGGGCGCCAAAGCCGCGATAAGGACCATGCCTGCTGGACGTCAGAGTTGACATCTTCTTAAGCCCTTAAGCCTTAGCAATAAAATCTTCACCACTTAGCCAGAAGATATTTCCTGATCAATGGCCCCCAGGCAGGCTTCTTTCACACTCGCTCTTTCAGTGCACCCTGTATCAGTGATGCTCAACCCAGCTGCATATAACAGAAAGCCCAAAATGAAAGTGGATCAAACAGGATGAATTTATTTCACCCTATGTCAAAGGAGCCTGGATTCCAACAGGTAGTCTAGGGTTAGTACAGGGGCTTCCAGAGCCTTCCATCTCTCCTCCTCACTATCCTAGCACATGGCTCCCTTAATAGTTCAAGGAGGATGCCAGAGCTCCAGCCATCCCAACAGTGTCTCAGACAGCTGGTAGGAGGCAGGAGAGAACAAAAGTAGAGTGCCTTCCAGGTTGAGCCAGCCCCTTTAAGAATTCATCCCCAAAGTCCCACTGGACACTTTGGCTTAACATGGTCGCATAGCCAGACTCCTTCCACACAGGAGGCTGGGAAATGTAGTCTTCTCGCTGGCCCCTCGCTGCCCTGAATAAGGCAAAGTTGTGTTCATGAGGAAGAAGGGAAATGGATATAGGGCAGGCAGCAGCAGTCTCCCCTGCGTGCCCTGGGTAGTAACATGACCTTTAAGTCTTTCTTCACTGGGATTCTCAGGCCTAAAAGACTGGCCACTCATAGTCACCCCAGAGTGAGACCCATAAAACTGGCCATAGCAGTACCCTGACGGCTCCTTCTCCCTTAAGGCAGATCTTCTCTTCCCTCTTTATACACCTCCATCATTCTGAGAGCCTTCAGATGCCGATATGCTCGAGTGACTCTTGCAAAGCCTGAACCCATGTGCTTTCTTTGCAGGTGCTCAATATACTCTCGAGTGATAGCTATTCCTTGTTTGAAGCGGCCCTGTTTTGTCCCTTGCCAGCCACCATCCCTGTCCTAATGGTCGTCTGTGCGGTGTATGCCTTTTTCATTCTGGGGCCTACAGCTCTCATCGGGATATCTGTGTATGTCATCTTCATCCCCATCCAGGTAAGGGCAGGCCTTGGCGATGGTGGCCGCTTTACGTTTGCCTCTCTCGCACACACGCTCGCTGAAGTGGATAGAAGGCTCCCTTCCCACGTGCGGCCCGCAGCCTGCGCCCGCTCTGGCTGGCAGTGCGCCTCCTTTTGCTAGCACAACGTAGTTTTTAAAGAACTTGATTGCTCTGGGAGGGGGGGGTTGTGCTTCTGCGGGTTGAAGTCACCTGCACTCCCACTGCGCCCTGGCAATTCCTGCGCTCTATCGCCTGCCCGGCCCCCGTGGTGTCGCCAGACTGGCCGTGCCAGCTGCCACCACTCAAGGGAAGGACTGAGAACTTTTCTTAGAACTTTTCCTGGCACACAGACTGATCCCGGGATGTTTAGGCCAACTGCAACTCAGCAATTCTCTCTGAGCAGTGTTTGTACCACCTTGATTTCAGATGTTTATGGCTAAGCTCAGTTCAGCTTTCCGAAGATCAGCAATTTCAGTGACAGACAAGCGAATTCAGACAATGAATGAGCTTCTGACCTGCATCAAGCTGATTAAAATGTACGCCTGGGAAAAATCTTTTACTAGCACCATTCGAGGTAGGATGCGAACAGCTGCTGAAAGAACCACTTCCGTGTAGGATGTGCTCGTCTAAGGGGTTCTTAAGGCTCTCGGGGCCAGGCATTCTAGCAGGAGGCTGAGGGTACCCCCTGGGCTGCTCTGCAGGTCATAGGATTTTCAAAGGATTTGGAGATTTTTTAATAGACCCAGGCATCTGTTCTGGTGAACCCGAGGGGGACTGACACATGGTTTCCCACGTGGATCCTGGTACTGACCAGGTACCTTTACAAAAATAATCTACTAAAACCTTGTGAGCAGGGAAAGAGGCTGTCTCAGGCTATTTCCTTGACTTAGAAGATATCTATACACAAACACACACACACACACACACACCTTCACTGTGTTTGGGTGCCCACTGTCTCAACATTCCTTGGGAAGATATGAGGATGCATTTGCAGTTTTTTTTTTAAAGATGATATGGAAACTATTTCAATCAAATATAAATGCAAATCTAATTGTAGGGACATTTACATAATTGCTGACATAGACTCAGGTGGTTCCCTGGCTAATGACCTGAACCACTATTGCAATTGACTCTGGATCTACAGTCACACTTCTGCACCGGCCTGTAATCGGGGCTGAAGCTGTGCACCCGCACTTCAGGGAGTGGCTCTAGAACACCCGCTTCTGAGTGTGCCAAAGGCAGTGCCCCAGGCTGGGGCCCCAGCAGCCCTAGGGTACCCTCTTTAAGGACCCAGAAACACCTCCTCACTCTGAACTCATGTCAATGCCATTTAATTTGATTAGATCAAATTTGATTCCATTTGGCTTAGTTCCATTGAACCCAACTCAGTTTAACTTGTCAGCTTAATTCAATAAATGTATGCCAAGTTCCTACTATGTGCAAGGCCACGGGAGCCACACAAATGATTAGGAAAACGGTTCCTGCTTTTAAGATTAAGGGGTATGAGATAACTCAATTCCAAATGGCCGCAGTCTGTTGGCTCTGCCTGCAGAATATATCCGGAATCCGCCTGCTGCTCTGTCCCACGCCGTCCCAGTCCGAGCCAGCATCCTCTCCCTCCTGGCTGTGGCGAGAGCACCGGCGCTCTCCCCGCTTCCCTCCCTCCTGCAGTCCATTATGCACGCAGCAGCCACAGCGACCTTTTGAGAAGCTCAGCCCGAGCCTGTTTCTCCCCTGCCAGAAATCTTCAGTGGCTTTTTATCACACTTAGATTGTTCAGACTTAGGTCTTTTGAATGAAATCCAAATTCCTTCACTTGGCCTATTAGGTTCAACGTGATCCGGCCCCTGGTGACCTCTCTGACCTCATCACATTTTACCCTAACCTTCAATTATGCTGCTCAAGCCTGTGAACCTGCCGTCTGTTTCTAGAACAACGTGTCACTCTCATTCGTGCCTCAGGATCTTTGCATTTCCTGTTTCATTTCCCTGGAAATACTCTCCAGCTAGATGTTTACGGCAACTTTGTCTTGGCTTTAGGTCTTTTCTCGACATCCAAAGAGGACCCGCACCCCACCTCGCAGTCACTTCACACTGTTCATTTCTTTCCTATCACCCAACACAATTTGTAATTATTTGATTGTTTGTTTCTTTCTTGTCTATTTCCCCCACTGGAAGTGGGCTGAGGCCTGTTCACTCTTTTACTCCCCCACACCAAGCACAGCACCTGGCAGACATCAGGTTACAAGTCACTGAGCGAGTGAACACATGACTTAGTCATTCTACAGGGTGAAATGGGGACAGTGCCACAAGAGGAACTGAGAGAAGCCCTCAGGGGTGCACACTGGGTCGAGGGCTCAGGCCAGACTTCCTGGGGAGGTGGATTTCAGGTGGGATGAAAGAACAGGAAGGATCTGGACACAGAGCGGGGGTGGGGTGGAGGGGAGAGCCCCGAGGGAGGAGCGAAGGCCTTTAGGTGGAGATGGAGGGTGCACCTGGGGAAGAGGCGGCTGGGTGTTCTTTAGGTGAAGGGCACGTGGATAGCAGAGCCTTGGATCCCAGCAGAAGCGGGCTCCAGTCCTGCCTGCATCACGTAAAAGGCAAGTTACTAAACTTGCCAAGACCATGTCCTCTCCTGTCCAAAGGGCGTAATGATAGCCTCGAGCCTCGCTCTCAGCACTCTGCGGTGGGGACGCTCTGATGGTGCACTCGGCAGGAGCAGCTACGGCTGTCCTCTTGCTGATGGGAAAGGGTTTTGCAGACGAGGCTGGAATTGGGACTGAAGACTATAAACACCAGGGGAAGGAGGCTTGAATTTAACCCGTGAGCAGCGCAGGGTCGTGGGCATCTTCTGGACTTAGGAAAGGCAGAAATGCTCTTGAGTTTCTGTGGTTGTTTTTGGGACACCATACAGGTGCCCCCAGTCTGGCAGTCTTCAGGCCACCATATGTGTTTTGTTTGTCTCCTACAGTACAGTATTTAAAAACTTTTTTTCAATGAGTTTATAACATTTGAAAGTAGAGCGATGTCTCGCAAAAATGTGGATCTCAGACTTTGGAATGGTTGACGGTCTGGTAGCACCAGGCTCCCCTGGACTGAGGAACGGTGCCCCTTCGCCGAGGCACGTGCTCCCCATTCTGCTGTGCTCCACAGCCCCCCTGGTCTAGCACGCTGCCGCTTCATTCACAGTGCTTGCTTGGGCCCTACAGGGGCCCCACCTGCAGAGTATCAGGGCTGGGATGGACCTTGGCGCCCACCCAGGACAGGCAGCGGCTGGCACCGAGCCCCTGGCTGTCTGCGCTTGCTCTCGTTCAGGCCTCACAGCAGGAGCCTCGCTCACCTGGAGGAGGATCAGGCAGGCGAATGCATCTCTTAATGCTGGTTCTTGACCAGCAAAATTAGACCAGCTTGGACTGTTTTCTATTTTGCAGATATAAGAAGGAGGGAAAGAAAATTGCTAGAGAAAGCTGGATTTGTCCAAAGTGGAAACTCAGCCCTGGCCCCCATTGCGTCCACCATAGCCATCGTGCTCACGTTCACCTGCCACATCCTTCTGAGACGAAAGCTCACCGCCCCTGTGGTAAGAACTGCCCCTAGGTCTGGCCTCTTTTGCACCTGACCCTGGCAAGTCCCCAATGGGAAGCCCCTTCCTACCTTTGCACGAAACCTTCACCAGAACACCCAACTGCCGGGGGCCAACAACACACGAATTCAAGCCCAACTTTTAAAAACAGGTGTGTGGGCTGACAAGAGGCCCAGTAGAGCCTAACAGCGACTCTCATGTGGTCCATAGCGGGCAGGGGTGGCAGGTAACGTTGGAACCCAAGTTCACATTTGGGGGGAAAAATGGAAACCAAATGAGCACGTGGCTGTTTTATTCATATATCCCACAAGAAGGAGCGTTTGAGAAAGTTCTCCTGGTGGGAGGATCTGCAGGTGTGGGAAGAGGCGGTGGTGTTGGCGTCGGAGTCTGGGCTTAGGAGCCAGGTCTGCTTGTTTAACTCCTGACCCCACTACTTCCTGGCTGTGACTTATGGCAGGTCGTCGAGCCCCTCTTGCCTTGGTTCTGTCACCTGTAAACGGGGTGATCGTCATCCCTGTCAGCACAGTTGTGAAGCCGAATGAGTTATTTTATGTAAAGCACGTGCAACCGTCCTGGCTCCTAGGTGCAGCGTAAGTGTCAGCTGTTCTTAGCAGCCTGAGTCGCGCCTGAGCCAGGCCGATGAGGGCTGAGGGCCCATGATCCAAAACAACAAAAATACTTTTTTATCCAGCAACACATCAAGCAAATCAGTTGGAAACCAGACTGAACACATGTAGTTGATATTTTCTAACACAATGGTTTAGAAGAAATCTACACCAAAACCAAATTTCCTGAATGCCAAGTTCTGATTTCTCTGGATTCAGAATTCCTTGCAGTCACTTCCTGTGTTAGGGCCACACAGCACTGGCCGGCCCCAGGGTGCTCGGTCACAGGAGGCAGCCCAGGTGCTCTGCTAGCCAAGGCCTGGGCTTCCTGAGCCGAGGTGGTACTCTGGGAGCTGGGAGAGCTGAGCTCCCTCTGAGAATGTATTTAGGACCAGAGGCAATGGGGCCACCCTTCATCATCCCACAGTGAGGTGACTAGGATTAGGTGAAGCCTGGGGTCCTGTCCGTGGGGCCCATTCAGCAGCAGGCAGGATCACTCTGGATTTGTTGAAGGAGGCTGTGTTACTGATCTCTGCAGTGGGAGGCTAGGGAGAGGCTGCTGATCAGAGGGATGAGCTCATGCACCGCTGGGGCACGAGCTGTAGGCAGGAGACTCGTCCTCACTGAGGCCGTGTGGTATTAACCACCCACCGGGCAGGGCTTGGTCGAGGAAGGCCCCAGTGAAGAGACGTGGTACTTTTGGGGACTGCAGTTGCACAAAGGCTCTCAAATCTGGCCTGGGTGCGAGGGGTGGCAAGGCATGGGGCCGGGTCCTGGGAGCAGGAGCAAGCAGGTCCTTCCGGGGAGCGTCCGCCTTCATCCCTGGGGCCGCGTGCGGTGCGTGCTGTGGAAACGGATGCTCCAGCTTGGAGGGGTCACATACCTCCAAAGAACTGAGAGCGGGGATGACTTGGGTCTCTTGAGGACGTGTGTGGATGGAGTTTTCCAAATGTGCTCATTTAGAGGCCTCAGACCCTTCACCTTCTGGATCAGCACAAACAGGAGAATATATTCTCCACCATTTTGGCAAAAATCCGAAAGCAGAATAGATCGAGATGCTGCTGGCCCTAATTTGCCAACCCACAGTTTCTGAGCCATGAAATGAAAAATTTGTTCTTTGCAAATTCCAACTGTGCCACCGTTTCTCATCTCGATAAGTTTAACCCCCATGGGTGAAATGGTTGGGAGCCAAGGCAACCTCCCACCCTAAAGTTCGTACCTCTCTTTTGTTCCTCAGGCATTCAGTGTGATCGCCATGTTTAATGTAATGAAGTTCTCAATTGCAATCTTGCCTTTCTCAGTCAAGGCCGGGGCCGAAGCCAGTGTCTCTCTAAGGAGAATGAAGGTATAACTGATGCTGGGTGAGTAGGGAAGAGAGATCTCATTTCTGAGTGGGAAGATGCTCAGACGTGGGAATGCTGTGCCAGCCCACTGGGCTACGTCAGTTTTGGGGCTCACACTGGGAGAAGGGCTTCCTTTCAGAGCTGGCTCGACACGTGCATGGAGGAAGGACCGGGCAGAGTTTTAGAGTTTTACAGGGGGTTTGCCCTTGTAACAAAATGAGATAGAGTCTCCGTACATGGGGAAAATGTTCCTGACTCCCTTACCCCCCATCCAAGCCTTAAATCTAGAGTTGTTCCAGGAGAGGGGTTGGGTTTGTTGGAGCCACCCCCTTTGTCCTGTGGTAGGCGGGGCGGTGGAAATGATGCCGGTCGGGGCGCTCATGCGCTCGTCTAGCCGCTTCACTCATTCGGTTATTCACTTGTCAGAGACTCCCTGTGCGCCTCCCGCGGCTGTCAGACACTTGGGAAACGCCAACGTGAGGAAGGGAGAATCTTTACCCTCACAGCCTCTGTTCCGGTGTCGCCAGGCTCCCTTGTAATTCGTACAAGTGGGAAGGATATTTGTGACATGCAAGAAGGGCAGATAAAGCCTTTTTAAAGTTCAGGCAAGGAAAGGAAAAGAGAGAAGAGCATTTTAGTCAGGAAACAGCATGTTCAGACGTCTACGAATTGGCTGAAGGATCTTACTTGCCCAAGCCAGAAATCTGGAAGTCACCTGAAGTATCCTCAGCTTCTGCACCCTCCCCTCACTCTCTGTCTGCATCCAACTAGTCAAAAGCCCTGTTAAATCACCCCCTGATTACTCGAGTCCCTCAGTTTTAAGAGGCACCATTGTAAGACTAGATTGGAAAGTGCACTGTTATCACTTTTTGAACAAAGCAAAAGAATCAATAGCATCATGTTAATTGCACATATCATGATATCAGGAAAAAATTAAAGGTGCTTCTTAGACTAGAGGAAGGATGGTCTTTATTGACTTCGTTCTGTCCCTGTTGCTGTCACCTTCATTCAGGGCCTCCATCAGCTCTCATCTGAACTGTCACAGTGATTTATGAACCAACCCTTCTTTTTCCAAAGTCCTCCTCAAATCAATATTACGCTCGACCCCCAGGGAGCTGTTAAGATATTGCTCTGACTGCTGATACTTACCTGCTCCACATTCTTAAACCCTCGTCCCCTCCCGGACTGAACTCGAGCCCTCCGTCCGTGGGTCCTCAGTTTTGTCTCGAGTTTGTCTCCTGCCCCCTTCCTACCTCGTGCGCTGTGCCTCAGCAGTCCCGAACTGCTGGTCCCGGCCCCGCCCCGCGGACGCGCCTTTGCACGCTTCCTCGCCGTCGCCGCGGGGGCCCCAACAGCACGCTCCCTCCGCTGCCCTCTCTCGGCTTTGCCTGTCTGGCCCCTTCCAGACTCAGCGCAGACACCAGCCACACGCGCCTCCAAGACGGGGTGCCGAGTGCCCTTCTCTGGCAGTTGGAGTGCTTGTCCACCTCACGTCTGCCCCCGAACTGTGATCCCTTCAGGGGCCGGAACGACTCCTCGTTGTGTTTGCATTTCTGCCGTTTGCCTCAGTCCGGCACAAGGTGGAGGCTTGGCAAACGTTTTGTCAAACTGAGCTCAGAGGGAACCCAGGATGAGGACACCGCAGAGACTGAGCACATGGTCTTGGTTTCTTTGGATCTTTGGCATTTGTGCGAACAGCGAGGTCCACACCCAAAGACTGGCAAAGGCTGACTACATTGGGCAGGAGGGTGAAATGTAGCTGGGATTCTCCGAGTGGGTGACCCACATAGGCCTAATGGCTGAAGAGGCATCTGTCCCAGATAGTGGGAGCTAGCAAACTATATCTGCTGCAGCTTCTCCTGAGGGAAATAACTGCAGAATCTCTTTCCTGGATATCCTAGGTGGAATTGCCAAAACTGTGATTTGGGGTCATTAGAAGATATATTGGGATGATTCTTGCAAATGGCTGATGTCTACCCAGTTAATTTTGTCTCTTTAATCCTAGAAAATTCTCATAGATAAAAGTCCCCCATCTTACATCACCCAACCAGAAGAGCCAGATACTGTCTTGCTTTTAGCAAATGCCACCTTGACATGGGAGCAAGAAGCCAGCAGGAAAAGTGACTTAAAGAAAGTGCAGAACCAGAAAAAACATTTTTTCAAGAAACAGAGGCCGGAGGCAGACAGTGATTGGAGTCTACTAGCCCAGGGAGTCGCTGGCCCAGAGGAGCAAAGTGGCAGCCCCAAATCAGTCCTGCACAACATCAGCTTTGTGCTTAGAAAGGTGGGTGTGTGCTCCATCCTTCCTCCCTGTATTGCATAGCCATGGCCTTCTCAGGCGTAATATACTGCAGTTAGAGCCCGGGGTGGGTTGGGATATCTCCAACCAGGGTCTCTGTTTTTCCTCCAATTTTAAAACTTTGTACATGAACCTCGTAGACATCCTCATCAAGCTCAGAGAAGGGACGGTGGTATATTAGTATTGACTTTCAATGCCTCCCTTGTGTTCAGTTGCAATTTTGAGTGGACAGTCCACTTCAGGCGGCTGGGCTGTAACTAGCTTTCATAAGTCTTTTTAGATCTGTTCTTGATTCCATATTGGAGTATTATGATAGATAATAATGACTGAAAATTATGAGCACTTACTGTTTACCAGGTACACAGTTACCTCATTTAACCAGTAGTTGTGGTAGCACTGCCACTACCCTGCCTTTGTGACTGAGGAGCCCGAGGCTGAAGAAGGTCACATAACCTGCCCAAGGTCCCAGCTAGTAAGCGGCAGGGGAGGGCCTCACGCCCAGAGTGCCGGAGTCTGTGCTCCTTTTTTTTTTATTTCATTATATTATGGGGGTGCAGATATTGTTAGCGTTACATATATTGCCCCTGCCAACCCTCCCCCCCCGCCCCGCTGTGCTAGAGCTTCAAGCATGTCAACCCCCTGGTGGTGCGTGTCACACCCATTATGTAAGTATACACTCTTCCCCTCCCCCTACCTGCCCACCACCCAATAGAAGTTTTTTTTTTTTTTTTTTTTTTTGACATTTTGGTTACATTGTATTTCTTTGCCTCTCCCTAAGAAGGGTTAGAGGTATTCCCTTTCCCCCGACAATGGTCGCCATATCCCAAGGATGTGGGCCTCCCCGCCCCCCGACTCCCTGGTGAGTACCACCACCATTTGAGCACCATAGTTTTAATCAGTCAGAACCAATTTGATGGTGAGTAGATGTGGAGCCCATTTTCCTGGTCTTGTGTTGCCTCACTTTGGATAACAGGCTTAAGCTTAATCCAGGATAGGATAAACGGTGCTAATTCACTGTCATTTCTTAGAATTGAG
>CAUYPO010043349.1:0-16747 GCA_963574435.1 Cheirogaleus major
TGCTGGTGGGACTGCAAACTAGTTCAGCCTCTGTGGAAAGCAATATGGAGATACCTTAAAGCGATACAAGTAGATCTATCATTTGATCCAGCAATCCCATTACTGGGCATATACCCAAAAGAACAAAAATCACTCTATGAAAAAGACTCCTACACTCGAATGTTTATAGCAGCACAGTTCACAATTGCAAAGTTGTGGAAACAACCCAGGTGCCCATCAATACATGAGTGGATCAACAAAATGTGGTATATGTATACTATGGAGTACTATTCAGCTTTAAGAAATAATGGTGATATAGCACCTCTTGTGTATTCCTGGATACAGCTGGAACCCATTCTACTAAGTGAAGCATCTCAAGAATGGAAAAACAAGCACCACATGTACTCACCAGCAAATTTGTATTAACGGATCAACACCTAAGTGGACATACAGGAATAACATTTGTCAGGCGTTGGGCAGGTGGGAGGGGGTAGGAGGGGATGGGTATATACAAATATAATGAGTGAGATGTACAACGTTTGGGGGATGGTCATGCTTGAGGCTCTGCCTCGAGGGGGGAGGAGAGGCATGGGCAATATACATAACCGTAATATTTGTACCCCCATAATATGCTGAAATAAAAAAAAAATTCAGTATAACTGATGACTATTGAGTTGTACTAGTCTAGGTTCTTTGCATGTTCTCAGTTAATCCTTATAACTACTTTGAGGTGGGTACTACTAACACCTCTATTTCGCAGACGAAGAAACTAATGCACAGAGTTCTTTGCTAGTCCAAATCCACAAGTTTAAGTGCTTTGAACCCAGGCACTGTAACTCCAGGGCCTGAGCTACTAACCTCTGTGCACCTCTGCCCAGTTCCCACACCTCATCCTCAGTTCACACTGAGAGGCGCCTTTCTCCCACATTTTCCTTGGTCTATCTAAAATGCCATTTCCTTCCTGAAGCCCCTGAGAGTCCCACAGCACTCAGCAATTTCTACTTCGTATTATGGTTTAACGTTTTTGTTTTTGAGACAGAGTCTCAATCCCTTGCCCGGGCTAGAGTGCCATAGTGTCATCACAGCTCACAGCAACCTCAAACTCCTGGGCTCAAGCGATCCCCCTGCCTCAGCCTCCAGACGAGCTGGGACTACAGGTACGCCACCACGCCCAGCTATGTATTAGGGCTATTTTAATTATCTACTGTTCCTAATGTAGTCCTTGTTCATCTCTGCAACACCCTCTTCATCTAGCTCAGGGTCTGGGTATTTACAGGGTAGGATTTCTCATAAGATGATGTTCTCACTCTGGGGAGACAGGGAGATTGCAAGAGAGATGGAGAACGAATGGGCAAGTTCCCTCTTCACATTCAAATCTTCCCAATCCTTCCATCAGCTGCTGATAAAACACATGAAAACACACGTCTGTTTTCTTCTAGTCAAATGCATCAGGTGGTATTTTAAACTCATGCCCCAGGTCTTTACCCCTCCCCATAACACACAGAGAGATAACTACAAAATAACAAAACATCCGTGTTGTGAGGAATCTTAGGTCTCATGCAGTAAAACCTCCTCATTTTGCAGATAAGGAAACTGAGGCCCAGAAAGGAGACATGACCTGCCCAAGGTTACACCACTGTTCAAATCAGCCAGGACACTATAGCCACCTTCGGAAGGGAAAAAGGCAGCAACGTGTTTCTGGTCCAGCGAACTTTCCCGTAAAAGCTGATTACACGCTCCCTGAAAGTGCGCACTCTACAGCATCCAAGTCCCAAACCAGAAATCTCACTCTCGTGGGAGCGCGTCACTGCTCTTTAGAGGACAGTGTGAGTTCTATATCTTAGCCACTTATTTCCCCTCCCAGTAAAATAATTCTTCCACAAAACTACAAAATTCCCTGCAGGGACATACACCAAAACGGGTAGTCTGCAATTCTACTGACTCAGAAGACAAGAGAACCACCAACGCCGAGCTGACCCTCCGGAAAGACGCCCGTCCCGCAACCCGCAACCCGCCGCCCGCGGCCCGCCGCCCGCCGCCCGCGGCACAGCGGAGAGGAGGAAACGCTGTTTGGGGGAGCGGGGAAGGTCTCCGGGCCCTGGGGACAGCGGGGCGGAGGCAGGTGGAAGAAGACACTGGGACGAGAGGGCTGAGGCGAGGGTCGCGGGACGTGAGGGGTCAGAGGGGACTCGGAGGGTCGCGGGGCGTGAGGGGGCCAGTAAGGACGTGACGGGGCAGCGAGGTTAGGGGTCAGAGGGCCGGGTCGGGCAGGGTCAGCGGGAGCGGGGTCGGGGACAGAGCGGAGCCAGGGCGCGCGCGGACCTCCCACTGTTCCAGAAGCCGCGCCATGTCCGCGTCATTATAGTCGCGAATGTCCTTCTTCTTCTTCCGGGGCGGGGGGCCAGCCTCGCCAGGCGTCCCGGCCGGGCCCTCGGCCGCGCAGGCCCCGCGTGGGGACGGCGGCAGCAGCAGGTCGGAGGCGCAGAGCAGCAGCAGCGCCGCGCGCGCCCAGCCGGAGGCCGCCATCTTCGCCGGGTGCCCGCCGCGCACGCGCGCCAGGCCCGCCCCCTCGGCCCTTGCCGCTCTCCAGGCTCCGCCCCGGGGACGCCCGGTCCCGCCCCCGGCCGGCCTCCTGGCCCCGCCCCCTGGCCCTCGCAGGCCTTCCGGTCCCGCCCCCGCGGACGCACAGCCCCGCCCCCGGCCCTCGCCGGCCTACCGGGCCCCGCCCCGTCTCCTTCTCCTAGGCCCCGCCTCCGGAAGCCCCGCCCCGCGGTCCGCCCGGACCGGGTCCGTCCCAGTTTCCGTCTCCGGAACGCGCAGGCCGGGTCTCGGGCACCGCCGGGCCCTGCAGGGCGGCGGGCAGCTCCCGCGAGACCTGCTCCTCGCCTGGGAACTGCCCCGAAGCGGGAGCGGCGTGGCCTGGCCCGGCGACGCCCACTCGGGCCCGCGCCCCGCGGACGGCGGCGTTTCCGAAGGTCCGAGACGGGTCGCGCTCGGAATTCACTTCAGCCAGCTTTCAGTACCGCCGGCGTCGCCGGAACTCCGGCGTGTCTGGGTCACGGTGGTTCACGTTTAGAAGCAGCTTCAGCGTTGGTTCCCCCGACGCTCCGGTGTCCCTTCCCGGGGGCGACCCGCGCCGGCTTTGCTTCTTCAGGGTTCCACCAGGTGCGGATGGCTGGGTTACCTGAGACGACGTGGTGGCTCCTCGGCCATCTGGCGCCCAGCCTCTTTCGTATCCCGTTCCGTTTACTGGCCTGCGGCTTCCATCCTCAAGGTCACCGTAGTTCCAGGATGGCTGCTGCAGCTCCAGCCACTGAGATGACATTCACCCAGAGGAAGGCGGAAGGAAGGCCGGCCAGACAGAGCACACCTTTCAAAGGGAGTCCCCTTCTTTTAAGCAGCCTACTTGAACACTGCACACAATACTTCTGTTTACGTCTCATTGGCTGAAGCCTCACCCTCCAAGGGAGGCTGAGAACTTGTTTCCTAGCTGTGTACATTGTCACCTCAAATAAAATTGGAATTCTGTTATCAAGGGAAAAAGATAAAGTGGGGGTTGAGTAAGCAACTAGCTAGCAATGTCTGCCTTTCTTCACTCTTAGGACGAATGCAGTTTAAATTGTCTCCCACCAGAGTGGTTGCTGATAGTCTACACATTCGGGCATGCATCTCTATGTAAACCCCCTATGCTATGACATTTCCTATTGACATTGAACAGAAACAGCTCATAAAGTTTTTGTTTTTTTTTTCTTCCCCTGAAATCATAGGGGAAATGTCATAAGCTTTCTCCCCGGAGCACACTGCTCCACCCAGTGGCTTGGAGCCCTGTCCTGGTGCAGTCATACTAAAAAACATGCACAGCTGTGGCTGATCATGTGCTCTGTTGGGAGGGGTCGCCCTGGTAACTCATTTGCCAGCTTCCAACTTAAGGAGCAAAAGTGCTGGGATTCTTGGCCACAGTAACTAGTTATAGATTATAAAAGTCATTAAGAGTTTTACAGAAATTGTTGGGATTGTGTAAAAAGTTCCAGGGCTACTGACTTTCATCCGAGCAGGAAATCAATTTAACATATAATCCGCTGATGTGAAAACATCTGGATCGATTGCAGTTTCAACATTTTGATATTTGACACTTATTTTGGTATTTGGAACTTCACTCTGGAGGAATTTATTTACCAAGGACCTACTGTTAATCAAGAACGAGGTGAGGCACTGACAGAAAGATTAATATAACAGAATTCCTGCTTTTGGACTAGCAGAGGAGATAAGTACACAGTAAACTTCACGCAGATTATGGGAGATCAGGGCCTGAAGGGACGATGATATCCTTATTTTAAATAAGAGGAAACCCTCGGTTTGCAATTACGTAACTGGTCTGAGGCCACATAGCTAGTGCGGCAGCAAGGCACGAATGTGAGCCCAGGTGTCCTGGACCACGAGGTCCAGTCTTCCCTGGTGCCTTTCTTCGTGGTAGCACCATCTGGGCTCATGAGTCAGGTTCTCAGGATAGCGAAACAGGGAGCCACAAGGAAAATGGACTGAAGAGAGTCTGGAGCCAGGGGCAGTGAGATGGGACAAGAGTCTGAACCAGGTCTGAGGCAGTGCAGTGAAGGGCTGGAGAAGAGAGGAAAGAATCGAGAGAGACTGTGTGGTCACGGCCTAAATGAAGCCCCTAGCCTCTCTTTGCCCTGGGGTTACTACTAACCCCACCTGTAAGTGGTTCAGTGACTGTGTATGGTCACGGTGAATCTCAGATCTAATTAGTGTCCCAACCCGAGCTCCTGGCAGGCATCACCCCACAACAGACGACAGTAAACCAAGACTTTCTAGAACTATTTGGAATTGGGCAGGGGTGATACTCAAGATGTTGAAAAACTGGAATAGCACAATTACCAATTAATCAGAACTGAGACCTGTGACCTGAAGAGTAGTCCCTGTTACGACAAACAACCTTTTAATGACTAAACCCTGGGACGAGGGTCTGGGGGTGGAGCTAAGGTAGGGATGGGGGAGGCAATGACTATTTACCATTTTTCACTTTTGCTGCTTTTTAGTCTAATGCAAGAACAGAGGCACTAAATACTTCCTGAGTTTTATGTGCCCCGGAATTTACACTCCTTAAAACTTTTAATTACATAGAAAGACATGAGTCATTCGCTTTAGTTGTGAACCTTTTGTTGCAACTAATTGGTTGCCTTTTGATTACAATTTCACATTTTCAATAGAGAATGTGATTGGCCCAGCCTGGGGCAGGTGTCCGGTCCTGGTCATCACCACCATTATCTGTGCACACGACAGCAGGACTCATAGACTTAAACATAACAGTTAAAACTTGTGTTTGCCAAACACCATGAAAAAAAGCTAAAAGGCAAACAATAAATTGGGAGAAAAACTGCAACATGGTATATACAAAAATAGCTTACAAATCAGAAAGAAAAAGATGAACACCTCAGTGAAAAATGGGACTGCCTACAAACAAGTATAAATACAGAAGAAATATAAATAGAATAATTACAATATAAATGGCCAATTCATCTATGACAAAAAAAAAAAAAAAGACCAGAATCTCACTAGGTATCAAAAAAATGCAAATTCAAACAAAGTATCATTGTTCACCTATCAGTTGGTCTTAGATAAAAATAAAGACAGTATATTCTTTCTTGGCAAGGCTGAATAAATAGGCCTTTTCAGTCACTTCCGTGAGGTAAGAGTTTCTCTGCATGAAAATTAGGTAAAATATATCAACCTCTCCCCCCCAAATGTGCACGATCTGATTAGCAATTCAACTTCCAAGTACTGACTCTGAGGAAACAGACAGTGAAAATAATAGAAATGGCGATAATATTGAGCACTTAGGATGTGGCAGGCACACACCCAGATGTTTCACCTGTATTTCTTCATCTGACCCTTGTAACAATCCAACCTAACACTCTCCATAAGAGGGGAGACAGGAACCACCCAAGCGTTTCAAAAATAGCAGACTGTAAAATCTACATTTACAGATTGGAAAACAATGCAATCATTACACATGATGAGATATCATAGGTGTATATTTGTTGCTACTAAAGATGTTCACTTTATATTATTAAGTGATAAAAATGACATTAAAATCATATAGATATGTATATTTATGAGTAGGAAAATAGCTGCAAATATGTATATAATGGCTATCTCTAAGCAGTGAGGTTTCAAATTATTTTAACCTTTTCTCTATATGTTCTATTTTCCTCCACATCTAACATATATCAGTTCTGTTTTAAATGGGAAAGACGCACAAACACGCAGACACTCACAAAATTTGTGTGCACAAAAAAAAACAAAACAGAGGGATGCTGATCCATAAGGAAGGCACATTAGGCCAAAGAATGTCCCTGTTGACCACCAGGTGGCACTTTACACAAAACACAGCTTGGTGTTGGCCCATAAAGTCTAAGGTACAGCCTAAAAGTTGGTATGGAAACCCAGAGTGGGGCCAGGCGCGGTGGCTCATGCCTGTAATCCCAGCACTCTGGGAGGCGGCAGGATCATTTGAGGTCAGGAGTTCAAGATCAGCAGTGAGACCCCATCTCTTTAAAAAAAAAAAAAAAATCAGAGTGCTTACAATGGAATATTACTCAGCCTTAAAAAGTAAGGAAGTTCAAGGCCCGGCACGGTGGCTCACACCTGTAATCCTAGCACTCTGGGAGGCCGAGGTGGGAGGATTGCTTGAGCTCAGGAGTTGGAGACCAGCCTGAGCAAGAGCGAGACTCCGTCTCTACTAAAAATAGAAAGAAATTAGCCAAACAACTAAAAATTTAAAAAATTAGCTGGGCACGGTAGCACGTACCTGTAGTCCCAGCTATCTGGGAGGCTGAGGCAGGAGGATCCCTTGAGCCCAGAAGTGTGAGGTTGCTGTGAGCCAGGCTAATGCCACAGCACTCTAGCCCGGACCACAGAGTGAGATCTTGTCTCGAAAAAAAAAAAAAAAGTAAGGAAATTCTATTGCAATCCAGCCTAGGTGACAGGGTGAGACCCTGTCTAATAAAAAAAAAAGGAAATTCTGACACGCTACAACCTTACAGACATTATGCTAAGTGAAATGAGCCAGATACAAAAGGACAAATACCACTTACATGAGGTCCCTCCATCAGTCAGATCCACAGAGAGGAGAATGGTGGTTGCCAGGCTGGGGTAAAGATGGGGAGTTGTTAACAGGGACAGAGTTTTGGTTGGGACATGACAAATTTCTAGAGCTAGACGGTGGTGACGGTTGCACAACAATATACTTAATACCACTGGGCTGTATACTTAAAAGTGGCTAAGATGGTACATTTCATATTTTACCACAATTTAAAAAACAAAAACAAGGCTGAGTGCCCATACTGTTCCCTGCACCTTCTAAAACAGGCAAAAGGGGGAGAGGACGTTTCCCCAATCCTGACTGCCCCAGCTCTGTCGGTTCCACCTTTACCTGCCCAAATTATCTCTCAATTCTCTCTGCATCCTGCTCACTCACTTATCAAATGCCTGGTCTGCACAGGCCTCGGGCCAGCCCCGAAAATGCCCGCTGCAGGGGCCTGGCCACGCTCCCTCCTGTCCACTCCTTTTACCTTCCCTCCAGCCCATCCTCAGTCCACACGTTTGCAGTGTTCTTCTCTTGCCCAACGGTCCATTTTAATAAAAAATATTCTTAGTCCACTCATGCACCGTAACAAAATACTGTAGTCAGGGTAATTTATAAATTATAGAAATCTATCGCTTACAGTTCTGGAGGCTGGGAAGTCCAAGATCAAGGTACCAACAGACTCTGTGCCTGGTAAGGGTCTATTTCTTATAGGTGACAGCTTGCTGCTGCATCCTCACATGACCCAAGGACAAAAGGGAGAGGTGAACGGTCCTCTCACACTGCTTTTATAGGGTCACTAACCCCATCCATGAAAGCTCCACTCTCACGACTTAACCACCTCCTAAAGGCCCCGCCTCTCGATACCATCACACTGGCGACTAAGTTTCAACATGAGAATTTGGGAGGGCTAGATCACAGCAAATATGTTGCGCAAGACTTGGGTTCACATTTATTTTAATTTTAAAAGAGGGTCAGAACAGGTAACAGGTGGAGTTTTCTAAAGAAAAAAACTCCAGTGACTCTAGGGTCCGACGCAAACAATCCCTCCTCCATTAATCAAATTAAACTAAAATATGGTCCAACAGCAGATGACCCTCAAATCCCAATGGTTGAACACAACAAACGTTTATTTTGTGCTTGTTCCACATCCAACACAGGTCAGCACAGAGCGGCTCCACACAGTCACCTGGGCTTACGGGCTCGACAAACTGCGCAGTCTCCGCCGCAGTTACAGCGGGGGAGAGAAAGGGCAGAGAATCACAGGTTGGCTTTCACGGCCGGGCCTGGCAGGAGCACACGTCACTGCCGCTCACGTTTCACTGCTGAGGACAAATCAGGGGGCCCTGCCTACCTGTAGCTAGAACGTTTGGTAGGCCGCACTGTCTTGGCTGTAACCTCTTGTCCGTGTCAACGCTGAAATTGGAGTTCCTTGTTTGTGACTCTGTTGGCCTCCCTGGACCCTAACGTTCGAGACTGGAGGCCTCAGATGACGATGCAGCTTCGGCGCCCGGCACACCCAGGTGCCCGGGCACTGCAGAGTGAGCCAACAACTGCAGGAAGTCAGAGGTAGGACCTGGAAGGGTCAGTTTAGGAGGAGCTGCCCTCTCTGAAAAACGAAGCAGAGAAGGCCAAGAAAACACTCCTACCAACTGTTTTTCTTTTTATTTCTTTCTTTCTCTTTTTTTGAGTCTACTACAGTAGTAGCAAATCCTACCAATTTTTTTTTCCCCTGGGGAAAATTTATTTTTATTTATTTATTTATTTATTTTTGAGACAGAGTCTCACTCTGTTGCCCGGGCTAGAGTGCCGTGGCGCCAGCCTCGCTCACAGCAACCTCCGACTCCTGGGCTCAAGCGATCCTCCTGCCTCAGCCTCCTGAGTAGCTGGGACCACAGGCATGCGCCACCATGCCCGGCTCCTACCGATTTTTAAAGCTAAACCAAACCTCACTGCATAGAGTGAGACAGTCTGTGTGTAACACAGCTCACTGTCGGGGTGGGGTTCCAGCAATAACAAAACAAACTGCACACACAGAAGAAAGGAAAATACGACTCCAAGGGCACCAAATGCCTTTGGATAAAAATCCCAATCCCAGAGCAGTTTCCTGAATAAACTGGGCGTAGAGGAAAGGTTTGACTTTTCCCTTGTAGTAAGTTTTTGGAGCTAAGAAAGACCAAGGTGCAATCCCTAGCTACCATGGACGTTTTCCCTTGTAGAAGAATAAAGGGGATAACCCCACAGAATCACCAACTGTTTCCAAAGTTGTCTGTTTTATTGACCTCTGTTTACAAAATATTGTTAAGTGGGTTTATCTAGATTCCAGAAGTTATCTAAGGACACTTTCCGTTGTAAGCAAGGTGACTATCCACTCAGGTTTGTACCTGTCGTTCCTGGCTAATTTATGAATAGCATGTCTCACAGTTCGCTCTCAGAACTGTTTGGGTTTGGACAATAAATTGCAATTCATCCTAGTTATAAGTAACAATTGTAACTGGCTGGAAAAAGGTCACCTGGGGTCGTAGGAAGGAACAGAGGAACAGACACGTGGCTGAGCCACCAGCTTGTGAGGGGCTGGGCACCTACCTGGAGGGCCTGTTTCAAGACTAAGACCTGGCACTTGACTGGGAGGATGCCCAGGTGTTCCAGCCACTTCCTGAAGAACGGGGGGGGGGGGGCAGCCAACTGCTGTCTTCCCGCCCAGCAGTTTCCCCATCTGTAAACCGGAATGATGTTTGCTCCAAAGGCCGCCTCTCGCACTCAACCGTAGCGGCTGTTATTCCCTATGTAAACGAGGCAGAAGTGACGAGAGGGCAAACTGGCCAGAGCGCACAGCAATTCCAACAGCGACCATTTCAGAACCACGCGGCCGGTGCACACTGCCCGAGAAGGGAAAGCGAGGTGCGCTCGGGAGAGAGGACTTGCGCGAGGTCACGGCCCCCCCCTGGCGGGGCAAGAGTGACCCGGGACCTGGCTCGGGCCCGCGCGGACCACATAAGGTACCTTTCCAGTGAGGGAGCCGCGCGCACCTGGCCCCACCCCGGCACCCCGCGTTCGGGACTCCTTTCCGGTCCCCGCGGCACCGGCCGCCCGCAGCACCCCGCGGCGGAGAGGACCCGGCACAACAAAGGGCAGGGGACGCGCTTGGAAGACCGGTCCGAGCCCTGCGACCCGAGGACAGGCCTCTAGCAAGTCACCGGGGGATGGCACCGAGAGTCCCCCTCCCTGCGGCGCGGAGGGCGGGTCACCTTTCAGACCTGCTCCCTCGCGGGGAGGAGGCGCGGAGCCCCCGGGCCGGCCGGGAGCTTGCGTAAGCCCAACGCGGGCTGCGCCCGGGTCCCTCGGTGCGCGCGGAGCCCCCGGGCCGGGCGGGCCTGCCTGGCGCAGTCCCCGGCCCGGCCCGGCCAGGGCGGCGGGGAGGCACCCGGGGCGGCTGGGCGGCGGCGCCCTCGCGGCCGGCTTCCCGGGGGAGGAGCGGCGCAGCGCGCCAGCATCCGGGAGCGGCGCAGGGGGCGGGAGGAAGGGCGAGCGGAGGAAGCGGGATTTAAACGAGAGGCGGTGACGCCACACAAAAGGCTGCGATAGGCTCGGGCGGCGGAGAGCCGGGCGCGGCGCGGCCGGGAAGAGGGAAGCCGAGCGCGGCCGCCGCCCCCGCCCTTCCTCTCGGTGCCTCCCGCGCGCTCGGAAGTTGGTGCCGCCGCAATGGCAGGGCGCGGGGCCCGGGCCGGCCGCCGCAGCGCCGCGGGGACCTTCTGAGCGCGCCGGGGACGCGCGGGGTCCGATGCGCGGGGCCCGGGGCCGCGGGGGAGCTCAGCCGCTGCGGGACCGCGACGCGGAGGCGACGGGGATGGACTCGCGCCGGCAGCCAGCGGCCGGCCGCCGGGCGCGCGGTCCGGGAGGGCGTGCGGCCGCGGGCCCCGGCTGCGCCCTGTGAGCCCGAGAGGCGGGAACGGGCTCGCGGTGCCGGGCACGCCCGGGCGCGGTGGGCGGGCGACAGCGCGAGCGGGGCGGCCGCTGTGCGCAATCAGAGCAGCCTCCCGCCCGACTCCGACTGCGCGGCCGCGACAGCCGGCCACACCCTCGGCCCTGCCGCCGGCGCCGCGTCCCGAGCGCGGGAGGCGGGAGATGCGCGCGGGGCGGCCGCGCGTCCCGCAGAGCCAGCCCGGGCCGCCGTCGCGGGGTCGCGCCGCCTGAAGCCCACGTGCGCCGCGGGTCGGAGCGCAGGACAGCCGGCCGGGGCGGCCGCCGCGCAGCCCCCGAGGAAGGGATTTCGGTTTCAAAGAAAGGAAGGAAGGAAGGACAACTCCCAGCCACCCGCCCCGCCCTCCGCTCCGGCGGCCGCGCCGGGTCATGCCCAGAAAGGCGGCGGCGGCCCAGCGCAAGGGACTTTCCTGGCAGCGCGGCGGCGAGGAGCGAGGACCGTGAGTTCGCCCTGCCCCGGTTCATGGTTCCGGCAAGCCCGCCAGCAGGCCCGACGCCGCCGAAGCCGCTCCCCGCGCCCCGGAGAGTCTCCCGCGCCCAGTGGCCCGCGGGCCGACGCCGCGCCGCAGCCCAGCGCCCTCTGCCCGCGGCGGTGCATGGCATGATGGTGCGGGGAAGGCACCGCGTCCCGGGCCAGCACAGTCGCGACGGCCGCGGGGGCGGCGGTGGTGGTGGTAGCGGGCTCCCCAGCGGCATGCCAGTGCCCCCCGGGCGCGATGGCTAGCGGCAGCGCGGGGAAGCCCACTGGCGAGGCGGCTTCTCCGGCTCCTGCGAGCGCCGTCGGCGGGGCCGGCTCGCAGCCGCGGAAGAGGCTGGTGTCCGTGTGCGACCACTGCAAGGGCAAGATGCAGCTGGTGGCCGACCTGCTGCTGCTGTCGAGCGAGGCGAGGCCCGTGCTCTTCGAGGGCGCCGCCGCCGCCGGCGCGGGCGCCGAGTCCTTCGAGCAGTGCCGGGACACCATCATCGCGCGCACCAAGGGGCTCTCCATCCTCACCCACGACGTGCAGAGCCAGCTCAACAGGGGCCGCTTCGGGGAGGCGGGGGACAGCCTGGCGGAACTGGGCGACTTGGTGGTGTCGCTGACCGAGTGCTCGGCCCACGCGGCTTACCTGGCGGCCGTGGCCACGCCGGGCGCGCAGCCCGCGCAGCCGGGCCTGGTGGACCGCTACCGCGTGACGCGCTGCCGGCACGAGGTGGAGCAGGGCTGCGCCGTGCTGCGCGCCACGCCGCTGGCCGACCTGACGCCGCAGCTGCTGCTGGAGGTGTCGCAGGGCCTGTCGCGCAACCTCAAGTTCCTGACGGACGCGTGCGCCCTGGCCAGCGACCGGTCGCGGGACCGCTTCTCGCGCGAGCAGTTCAAGCTGGGCGTCAAGTGCATGAGCACGAGCGCGTCGGCGCTGCTGGCCTGCGTGCGCGAGGTGAAGGCGGCGCCCAGCGAGCTGGCGCGCAGCCGCTGCGCGCTCTTCAGCGGGCCGCTGGTGCAGGCGGTGGGCGCGCTCGTGGGCTTCGCCACCGAGCCGCAGTTCCTGGGCCGCGCGGCCGCCGTGAGCGCCGAGGGCAAGGCGGCGCAGACGGCCATCCTGGGCGGCGCCATGAGCGTGGTGTCGGCCTGCGTGCTCCTGACCCAGTGCCTCAGGGACCTGGCGCAGCACCCCGACGGGGGCGCCAGGACGTCGGACCACAGGGAGCGGCTGCGGAGCTCGGCCTGCGCCGTGTCCGAGGGCTGCACCCTGCTATCTCAGGCTTTACGGGAGAGGTCTTCGCCCCGGACTTTACCGCCAGTGAATTCCAATTCTGTGAATTAGCACCCCGCACCCCTCCCGCGCCCAGGCCAAGGGAAGTTCCTCTCTCTCTGCCCCTCTCCGTTCATACCAAAGAGCTCACAGGTGAAGCCCGCGCCTCCGCCCCGGCGTCCGCGCGGAGAGGAAGCCTGGGGAGGCCTGGGCTGTGCGCACAGGTGACGCGCCCGCGGGCCCAGGTGGCCGCCAGCCCCGCAGCCCGGACTGGGAGGTGGAAGGCGTGTGTGATCTGCTGGCCGTGGTGTTACCCCCGCCCTCACCCCAGCCCATCTTCCCGAATTTCTCAACTAAATTTCATTATCAATTAGGCAGGAAGGAGGTCATGGGTTCATTTCTTTCTTTTTTTTTTTTTTTTTTGGTTTTGTTTCTGTCTTTTTGATTAAAAGAAAGGTTACCTCAGTTTTCACTCCTTAGACATGGATGTAGCTACCTTTTTTTGTATGTCGTTATTTTTTTAAGCAACTGTGTTGAATTAGGAGTATACTTGGTGTGGAAAGAGTATGACTTTTGCCATGTGATTTGCAAATGGGGGGAAAGCTACTGTGAGCGTGTGTTTTGTTTTTTAATTTACACTATAGAGCGATTTTTTTTTTTCCTCCCCCAACGTCAAGTTTTTACCTTGCATGTACTGGAGTATTTATTTCATCTATTAAAATGTTATGTTTCTCAGATGGCTTTTTGCGACCATTGTTGTTTTTTCAATAATTGTGATTTTGCATGCCGCACGTAGGGAAGGGGTCTATGGAAAAGGCCCTTCAGTGGTAGGGAGGTGGGTCCCCAATTCCCAGCCCTTCCTGCTTTCCCCTCAAGAATTACTCCTTTGAGCAGCCTAGTAGTGCAAGAAAAGAGGACTGTGTGTGACATTCTATTTTTAAATGCAGGTGACACAAACCTTACTGGGTTATGTACAGAGCTTGGAATGAGCTGTAAGTGGGGGATTTTGTCCCACCTCTGATTTCTCCTGGGAAGTAATGCAGCTTCCTTTGTGGGGGCTCATCTTTCCTTCATAGAGGGCAGGAGTTCAGGCAGACTGAGGTCAGCTTTGTATGCCGCCTGCCATCTTCAGGTTAAAGCACTTCCTGATCCCGTGTGGTGTGGCCGCCTTCCTGGCTCGGAGTTTCTAGCTACCGAGCTGTGAAAGCACTGTGTGTCAAGAGTGCTTAGCATCCTTTATGTAGACAGGTCTATTCAGACGAGATCCTCACGGTTTTAGGAAATACAGACTGTTTAATGGAGAAAGAGGTGTTGTGGAAAGCGTTAAGAACTTTCTAGAACCGCAGCACAAATCGCAGGCCAAGCGCCTAGTTTTGCGACCTTGATCTCAGAGGTGCCGTGGTTGATTGTATGTTAGAAGAATGCTTTGTTGATTGATATTGGGAGTTATATTAAGCTAGTTTGCCATTAGTGTAGACATTTTAAGGAATTTTTTTTTTTTTTTTTTTGTCTAGTGGTGGTGTGATGTATGGTTTTACTGAACCTAGTTAAATTTTGAACATTTTCCCTCTAAAAGCACAACAGATTTATTTACAGTGCTTGAAGCCTGGGAGGGCCACATGGGTAAAAGCTCATACATGCTTTAAATTTGTTCAGTTTACATTTTTCTTGGGATTTGTTGTGCCTGAACCTCTGCAGTTCCCACAAATCTGAAAAGAAAGAATTTTTCACCGTAATATATTAGAGAGAGAGGAAACTCATACTGTTTCACTTGCTTGAATGGCTGTATTTATTACAGGAACCTGAAATTCGATGTGTACGATGTCTTAAAACCTGTATAGGGTGAGACTAGGACTGTTTCATTGCCCTGAATTTGAAGTTTGAAAAGGTCTTAAAGTGGTAGGTACACATATTTTTTTCAAAAACTGTCAAGGGAGCAATTGTTTTTCTCTCTTAGGTCCTGGTAAGTTTAAATTTTTTAAGTCTTTAAAAGAGGAAAATGACCTTGAGAATGTTTATTCCTCTCCCCCTGCCCTTCTGTGAAGTCTGGATCAGGTTTGGGAAGAACTGGGGGTGGGGTCCTCACCCATGTGTCGGTGACAACTCTGCCTGCATGTAAGAGTTTTTATTTTTATTAGGGTTACACAAGTACTGACAGAGTTCATGCACGTGGTTCGTTTAGCCAATGCAGATCACGAAGAGCAAACGAAAAGGAACAAACACAAAGCAAAATAAGGGCAAGAAAATCTGTAAATTTGGTATTTGATTAAGAAAAAAAGAATTGCCAACTTTTCCCTGGACTCATTTCTTGCAGAAGCCATTTTCAGGACAATTCCGGCCAAAAAAGAAAAAAAAAAAATCATTTTCCCTATCTACTGAGATGAGGTCAACTAGTCACCGGATTAAGTTTGAAACTTGTTAGCCAAAGGGTAGTTGCTCTCCATGTTCCTGTGTATGGAAGGTTTCGTCATGTAATAAGCAAAATCTCTATCTGAAGTCGGTAAGAGTTTCAACTTTAAGAAAAGTGGTATTTTTGACCTCTTCTCCCTCACTCTGTTTATGAGATAAAGGTTCGGGAGTTTTCCCCAGCAGGTGTCTGGAAATTAACTCCGCTTGTACTTTCCCCCAGGAGGGTTCAGAAAGCCGCAGCGAGGGGCCGGAAGTGTCAGTGTGTCTGCATCGCCGGGCTGGGAAGGGCCGTGAGCACCGGTCTTCGACATTTTAACTTTGTCCCAATGTCCCAGGTTGCTAAACTTGTTTTTTAAATAGGCCCTGATTTTTTAAAAAGCAGCATCTCATACCTATTTCATAATAGAGTTTAATAAGGTCAGCAGAGATACTGGTTCCAGGAATAAAATCAGAGTGGCCTGATTTTTTTTAAAAAAAAAATTTAAATTAAACCGTGACAGAGTGAATTTAAGACATCGGTACTTGGGTCCTGCTGGCTTCCGGGGGGGCAAGTTTCTCACACAGGCTTAGAATGCACCACCCTGACCAGGGCATGTTGAGAGGCTTCTTCCTTTGAGTGGTCATGAGAAGAGGAAATAATTATGGCCAAGTTCTCTGAACAAAAGACATTATTTATGACAGTCAACCCAGAAAATGGGACAAAAACAAGGCTTTCAAACATAAGGCTTGACTTAACCAGAAAAAAGCACAGCTCTGTCTTTGGCTGTTTTAGCCTTTATTATTCATTCTGGTTGATGTTAGGAAATGCAAAAATTACATGGGGTGGGGTGTGTGTATTTTCTTTATGTTCTCCCCCAACCCCTATCCTCATCTTTATAATTCTGGAAGCATCCGTTAAATCTATCTGGTTGGTTATTTTACAAACACTTTTTTTTTTTTTTAAAGCTGGAATAGGGATCTAAAATATTTGGCAGTTTGAAACAGCTAATTTTAACAGAAACACCTGTTTTTCCGAATGAATGTGACTATGGTAACATGCCGATCGGGCAGAGGATTTGGAAAACGGCTGCCAAGCCCTTTCTGAGCCTTGCTTGGTGAATGAGAAAGGATTTGGAGAAGAAACCCTTGCAGAGTTAGTAGCATTTTCACCTGGGGCTGCCCCCTGGCTCCCAGCAACTGGAAGAGTCTGTAAGGAGACCGACCACACCGGAGATCTCCAGGTTTCTGGTGTAAACACAGATATTTGGGTTCTCTCCAGGCAAATTCTCATCTCAATTTAATTTTTTTGTTGGAGTATGTGTGAAATGAATTGATCCATTTTGAGTAAGTAAGATTTTCTCTGGGGTCCTTCATATATATATATATATATATTTTTTTTTTTTTTTTTTTTTTTTTTTCGACTCAGAGTCTCACTCTGTTGCCCGGGCTAGAGTGCCGTGGCGTCAGCCTAGCTCACAGCAACCTCAAACTCCTGAGCTCAAGCGATCCTCCTGCCTCAGCCTCCCGAGTAGCTGGGACTACAGGCACGTGCCACCATGCGCGG
>CAUYPO010043350.1:0-11177 GCA_963574435.1 Cheirogaleus major
AGCCCTCCGGCCTCCTGCCAGCCACGCCTTTCGGTTAGCTCCCCTCATCCAGCGTTTCCGGCTGAGCCAGCAGGGCAGCCCCAGAACTCAGAGCCCCCCTGACCCAAGCAGACTCATCTCAGGTGGCTGTTTGAAATCGTCTTTCAAAAGCCAGTTCCAAACATCTCGATTCCCCTGCTGGTGGCTCAGCTCCAAGACTGCACGGGTGCGGCACGCCACTCCCCGCACAGCCACCTTCAGCTCCGGCCTGAGAGCCGTCCTCGAGAGAGGCCAAGGAGCGAGCTGAAGGGTTTGTTCAAAGAAACAAACTGTGGGGAGTGTTTTAAGTTGCTGTGTATAACTCAATCTTTTCCTCCATAAATAAACCATGTCCTAATGTTCCGCCGGCCAAGTACTGATGCTAAGAGGAGAGCGTGTGCTGTGTCTGCCTAGGAAAATGGATGGCTGAACTTCAGTGTCCTCAAGAAATGCCTTTTAAAGAGATTTTTTTTCCTTAAAAAAAAGCCAAGCCCCAGCCTAATGACTCCTCGTGGTGTCAAGCACACCCGTGCGGGCCCTGCGGGCACACAGGGAGAGGCTGGGGCCAGCACTGGACACGAGCCACGAGGACAGAGAAGCCCGGCCTCCTCCAAACACTGCCTTTCAATATGGAAACAAAACCACTGGAACATTTTAATGATGGGCTGGCACTAACCCTCACCCCTGGGGGCTCATCAAACCCAGCTGATTGGAAGCAGCAGACAGCTTGGCCCCAAAATCTAAGGCTCTGTCTGTGAACCTCTTAGCAAGCACATACTTAATCATCTGACAAAAACCAAAGTGTCCATCCTGCAACGGCCACTCCATCCTCTCCAGGGCTGAGGCTGCCCCTCTTCTTCCCGTCACAGGGCCACTGCGGCTCCCTGTTCACTGGGAATCCTGCGCCCTCTGCCAGGCTGGGGAGGAAGACGGAACAAAGAGACAAAGTCCTGCACTAAACGACAGGGCAGTCGCCAGCTGTGCTTCCTCCAGGGAGATGCACGTGCCCAAGGAGCCGGAGGGTGTGCATGCATGTCTTCAAGATATCTACATGCATACGTGTGTGTGGTATCTCTGTGTGTATATGTACGCATGTGTACACATCTATATCTACAGGTACAGACAGAGGTGTACGTTTTCTTAAATAAACGACGGCTGTGTGAGGGGCTGGCAGGAGGATGCTGTGGGGGTACAAGGAAGCCTTGGGCTCAAGCTGCCAGCATGGACGCAGACGCTGCTGCAGCCAGGGAGGAGCTGCACGAAGCAGGCCCGCGGCTCGGCTCTGCCGGTGACAACAGCAGACCTCTCGTCCAAGGCAATGGAAGGTTTATGCTCCGTGGGCCTAGCGTGTGTGGGGGAAGAAAGGCAAATAAAGCTTAGCAACAGCTGCAGCTGGGAGCCGCGCAGCCCCTCCCACCTGCAGCTCTGCCTGCCTGGCTCAGGGGAATGGCCTCGGCACACTCCTCTGCCAGGCCCAAGTTGATATTTACGTCTCATCAAACCTGCTACACAAAGGGATGTGGGAGGGCGCTAATTACTGGGCAAGGAGAGCTGGGGACAGAGGGACCATGCTGAGAGCGGCCCTGTCACTGCGGTGCAGGAACAGGAGCCAGGGTGCTCTGAAGTCACCCAACCCTTGTCACTGGCCAAAGACCCAGCAACTCTCAGCACACGGGCTGTGACGAGTGAAAAGGCAGCGGAGGCGACTGTGTTCCGTTCAGGAACCTTCCCTCAGTATCGTCGCTTAAGATGTGCCACACGATGCTGAAGCCAGACACAGGGCCTACTGAAGATTTCAGAATTTTGTAACATCTGAAAATTAAAATCAGTTAAATAATTATGTTTGCGTATTTACATGTGATGTGGCTAATTTAACACCGAGGGCTTGGAGGAAAGGTGAAAGCAGGGTAGGCATCTTGCTGTTTCTAAGGAAGAGCCACTGTGCCTCTGCCTTACTCCTGCTTCTCCGGTCTTAAGCCCCCCAGTTAGCGCTGCTTCAAAATGACCCAATTCGCATCTCAGCCAAGAAGCCAGGAGAGTGGAGGGCAGTCCCAGGTAGAACGAGTGAAAAACAGAGAAAGGGAGAGAGGGTGAGAGAGTGGGGGAGTTGGGTGGTATACTGTGCTGAACAGTGTTCGCTCAAAATGTATGTCCACCTGGAACAGTGTGAACAGTATCACAACAAATGTGAACAGTATCAAAACAAGGTCTTTGTAGATGTAATTAGTCAGGATGAGGTCACAGGGAGTGGGATGGGCCCTAATCCCAATGACTGGTATCATTATAAGAGGGCCACGTGCAGATAGAGGCAGAGCGATGCGGCCACATGCAAGCAACACCCGGAGCCACCAGATGCCAGAAGAGGCCCGGAGGGATCCTCCCCCGGGGTCTTCGGCGCAGTCCTGCCCACATCTTGATTTTGGACTTCTGGCCTCCAGAGCTGTGAAAGAATCTTTTGTTTGAAAGCCACCTAGTCTGTGGCAGCTGTCACAGCAGCCCCAGGACACTGATCCAGGCAGGAGGCGTGGGGCTGTCGGGCTCCCACCCCGGCCCTGAGCTCCCACCTGCTCCTCTCCCAAGGGGTGGCAAGTCTGCTGATGCCAACCAGGTGCTGGTGGTGCTACCACCCTGCTCTCTGGAAACCAAACGAGGCAGCCACCAACCTGCCCACCCTGCCCGTTAAATATGGAGAGGGCTCCCCTGTCATCAAGATTTTTTTTAAAAAGTCTAGACCAAACAGCTGCTGGACCTGATGGCTAGCCACCCCCACCTAGAGAAACACCCTTCCTGGGGGCCCTGGAAGGTGCCCGGTCAGACACTGAGCTGGAACAGGAAGGTACGACAGGAAGCCAGTCTCGGGAAGCGCCCCACAGTCTCACATCTGCAGTGCAGCAGGAGTGAGTTCCCACCAGCCCTGGCACCCTGGAGCTACTGGAAGCTGCCCCACCCCACCCCCCAGAAGAGAATGACCTGCCTGTCCAGTTTCTCTGTCGGGTCTGTGAGCAAAAGTGCAGACACCAGCTCCCGACAGCCTGGCTCTCAGCTTTTCCCTTCTAAAATGTGCCCTGCACATATCTCAGCGTAGGAGAGAGCTCCCTGCTGGGGCCGAGTCTGCTGAGGCCTGGAACCTGCTTCCCTCGGTTAAACCTCGGAGGAGCTGCTCACACCTGTCCTCGGAATCTCCAGTGGACTCAGCAGGGCAAGAGGAGGAGGCGAGGGAGCACTTTTAGGGAATTAATTAAATCCCTCAGTCCCCAGCGTTTGTTCCCCGAGAGTCTGCACGCAAGGCTTCCGCAGGCCCACCCACCAGAACCTGCCTGCAGCGGGACCCCACGAGTGAACACAACCATCGTGTGTGCTGCAGAGGGGCCCCTAGCAGCAGCCACGCCAGAAACAGAGAAATCCAGGGGGAGGGGAACGCCAGCAGGGATGAGCAGGGAGGAAGAGCAAAGACTCATATCCTGAAAAGCCCAGGACATGTTACCTCTTCTGATCTTGTCACCCGCCTTTGCTCAGGGAGTGCAACAGGAAGGTCCCCCAGCGTGGAGGACATCCACAGGTTCTGGGCCCGCTTAGGCTCACATTCCCAGCATGAGTCAAACACACACTGAAAGATCCCAGCAGACCTGTCTCCTCCCAGCCCGGAGGGCTCGCTGCCTTAGCTCACCGGGCCCCAGGCAAGGTGACCTGGCCTCTGCTGTGTGTACCGAAAGAGGAATGAAAGGGGTCACCTTACCACAACAGGAGGCACCTCCAGAACCTTGTCCACATTCTTCAGCGACAGGGGCACATACCACAGGGTGGCCTTATTGGTCAGCTTTTTTGTACCTTAAGAAAAGAAAACCACATGAGTAACGCTCTGGGGACGGGGCAGCTGGCCAGGGGCCAGGCGTCCCAACAGCTGAAATGCAGCCTCGCCCTGTGCTGTCTCCTCTGGCCCTGACCCCCAAGGCCTTTTTCAGCCTCCTGGCCTAGGTCACCGCCATCACCTGAGTGTGGCCAAACTACTAGAGACCCCCAATCCTGTGGAGAGAGGCCGTGAGGGGCTGACTCCCATCACAAGGTGGGTACCCCCACCCAGGCATCCAGCCCAGGACGCCAGCCCCTCCCAGCGCTGCCCACTCCAGACAGCTCTCCTTTTCCAGGGGCCGCTGGAAAGACGTCCGGCCACTTGATGTAAGCCGGGGTGGTCCTGGGCTGCCCGCCATCCCAACGCCGCCGTGCCAACGCCGCTTCCCCCGGAGGGCAGCGACTCCCGACACCCTCTTCTTCCCAGTGTTCTGACAGGAAGGGAGCCAGGTCATTAACCCTTGCAGACTCAGGGAGGACGGACTGGCAGCAGGCAGACCCCAGTCAGGGGCCCATGCTCAGCCCACGTCCCGCCTGCCACTGGCTGGAGCCTGCGCCCGCAGGTTAACAGTGGACGTGGAACTTCAAACTCAGAAACACCAGCTGAGGAACCGACGGCCTGGTGCTCAGACAGGCATCGTCTCCTGAGGACCCCAACCCCTGTCCAAACGCTGCCAAGACCTTCTGCCAGACAGGGAGGCCCAGAGAGACGTGCGTACTGCAGAGGTTGGGAGGCTGAGGAGGCTGGGCCCAGGCAGAAGGCCCCGGGCAGAGGAAGGGGACACCGCCAGGGCCACCACAGCCAGAGCAGAGAGTGGAGCCAGCTCCTCAAAGCCCTGTTTCTGCCACCCAGGAACTTGCTTCCCTCACACCAGATGCTTGGATTTGCTGCTGGCCGACTCAAAGCTCCACTCCAGAAGCTTCCAAGCACTGAGAGATGGGCTTCTTTGGGCACGGAACCCAGCCACAGAGTGAAGTGGGGGCTGCCAGGGCAGGGAGGCCCACCTGGGCTGAGAGCCACAGGCCTGTGGCCTGGTGGTGCTGAACGAGCCCCGAGCTCACTGGCCCACAACCCTCACCGGTAAAGGAGAAGCCTAGAGCCCAGAGAGGGTGGGGGTTTAGCCAGGGTCACACAGCAACTTGGTGCCATCGCCCCAGGCCCCAGTCATTTCAGGAAAATGTGTGCAAGGATGCCTTTGAAAAGTGGCTTCTTCAACACGGAAGATTCACAACCTAGAATAGAACAGCAACACTGCGGGAAATGAGGGGAGAGGGACGGAAGAGGGCAGGGGGCAGGGCTGCCCCTCCCTGAACCCCAGGGGAGCTCACTTCCTCCCAGTTACCTGGAACCTCCTTCCCAGGATGAAGTGCTTTCTTCCTCACTAAACACAGCCCCAGGCTCCAAGTCAGGCCCCGGGCAGTCAATTAAAAAGAGGCCTGTCCCCCCACCCCCACGACAGCTCCACCAGGACAAGGGCTCCCGGCGCTTGGGAACCACAGGCAAATAATACAGGAAAACATTTTCACCCGCTCTGACCGAGAGTGGATCTGACAGCCTGCTTTTGGGAATAAAGATTTCCTGCCGGACTCAGCTAGAGCCAGCCTGACAGGCGGTTTCCATGGAAACCTGAGTGGCCCTCTAGATCTAATGAACACCACGAAGTAAATGAGGCAAACATGCTAATTGCGCTTTCTCCATCATTTAATAAAACCATCAAAAGACAACGGCAGCATTAAAAATATCTCTTTTAAAATCTTAAGAGCTCCTAGCTATTTTCTGGAGCAATTGGCAGCAATCACATCCCGGTTAGCTTAATATTTTGACAGTTGCCAGAGATGAATGAGCCGCCACAAAGGCAGAGATCTGTGGGTTGTCTGCCCGGGCGCGTGCTTGCCAGCCGCCTCGTGACGGGCAGCGCGGCCTACCTGCCGGGGACACGGGAACGGGGGAGCCCTGCCTCCCGGGGTGGAGAAAGAACAGCTCTCAACGCAGCCTCACCCCCCACCCTCAGTCTCCCCATCTGCGAGTGCCCACCGGGCGCCAGGCGCTGTTCTTGGCACTGGGGGTCTGCTGCCCCGTGCGGCCACAAGCCAGGTCCTCCTTAGCTCCCTTTCCAGGGGACATGTGGGCAGAAAGAAACACGCGGACAGAGACAGGCCTTGGGAGAGAGACCCATGAGGATCTGAGAGACCAAGGCAGATGGAGACGAGAGAGCAACGGCGGTCACAGAGACAGAAACGGCAGTGGGCTCTGGGAAGGACGAGCAAAAGGTGGAGAGAAAAGCTGCAGCCCTGGGGCTCCACACCCTCCAGCCCAGGCCTCGTGACTCTGGCCCCGGGATGCAGGAAGAGGCAGGGTCGGGAGGGAGCACCCGGGCCTCATCCCGGCCCTGTCACAGAAAGCTGGCAAGGGCTGGCAGGCTGTCTTCCCCGAGCTCCGTTTCCTCGTCTGCACAATGGGGTGACAACGCCTGCCCGACGTCCTGGGGAGGGTGAATGTCCATGGCAGTGCCCAGCACTGTCTCTGCCCCTCAAGGCTCTCCCTGCCCGTCCTTGAGGAAAGAAGGCTGGGGGCACTCGGGCCGCAGAGAAGCATCCTCACCGGCAGGGCAAGGGATGCTCTCCCTCCACTCGTGCCCCGCAAAGTGCCAGGACCCTCGAACACAGGTCAGACCACAGCGCCCCAGTCGAAACCCTCTGTCAGCGCCACCTCTCTCGGCAGAGACGCCCAGCTCTTCATGATACCTCTGTTCATTCACTCACTCACTTACTCGCTCACTCATCCACTATTGATCCACTATTGATTCTGCATCTATTATGAGCCAACAGAAGCTGCCAGGAAAAGGAAATTCATAATTTGGGGAGGGGGGGCAGTTCCTCAACCCCAGCACTCCTGACGCGTGGGCTGGCTCGATCCCTGTTGCGGGGACAGAGGTTCCCAATCGTCTGAAAGTCTAAGATGGCTTTCCTGTCTCCTTCCTCATCCCAAACAGCATGGCTGTCATTCTGTCCACTAGGGCTTCCTCGCACGCTCCAGCTTCGTGGAAGGGAATCTGTAGAGCGAGCCCTTCTCGCCACTGTTGAAGCCACCAACTCCCACAGTGAGAACGGCACTATTGAAGGGGCTGTCCACCGCAGGCGTGCAAGTCATGAGAAGCAGCAGAGAGCAGTGGTCCGTCCTCCTCTGTGGGACGGGGAGAGGCTCCACCCCCAGCATAGCCCACAAGAGGAAGGGCTGGGCCACCCATGGGAAATGATAGGATCCCACAGCCCCCCATGTAGAGACCCCAGCCTGCACTGAGCCTTTCCCTAGTCGTGGGCTGCTGTCCCTGATGTGGGAGAGTGCCCAGGCACCCCTTCCCGTGCCACAGCCTGAGGCCTTCTGAGGGTCCCTCTGATGCCAGAAGCGACTGCCACGCACAGGGCATTGAAGCACAGAGACAGGCAGGCTGACAGCCCCGGCCCCAGGGCCTCGCTCACTACACCACTGACCGTGCCGCAACTGGGCTGACGTGACCATTCTAATCACCAAGCCCGCTGAGGTTATCGGAATGTTCCAGATGAATGACTATGCTTGCTCCTGGCCCATCAGGGGGAGAAGACTCAAGCCCCTTAGACAGCTCTGAGCCAGCACTCTGCAGGGCAGCCACCACTGAGGAAGGGGGAAGGGAAGAGGAGGAAGCACAGTGGCCCGGTCTCGCCTCTGCAGGAGCCGACGGGCCGGGACTGCATTGGGGAGGTGGCAGTGAGAGGGCAGGCAAAGAGGCCGCCTTCCCTGTCACCAGCCTGGGTATAAAAAGAATCACTAGCACGTGAGAACTGGAGCCACACTCCTGCAGCGCCCAGCGGGAAGGGGAAAGGGGTTTCCATGGTTACCATGGCCAAGGAGGAGAACATTCAAATGAAACCAAAGGCAAAGGTTGGCCCAGGGAGCTTCTCTCCAGGCCTGGTTTCTGGAGCCCAGGGGAGCAGGGAGAGGGGCCTGGGGCAGGTCTCCAGGAGTGAGCAGCATCCTCTGCAGAGCCAACATCTTGCTGTGCTGCGGAAGGGCAAGTGGGCTGGAGAGACAGCAGAGGGGCCGGAGGGCAGGTGACGCCATTCAAGCCCGCGCCCACGCCCACCCCCACTGCAGACCAGCTGGCCACGGGAAGGCAGGACAGGCAGCGGTCGCACACTCAGGGCCGGAGCCGACCACCAGGGTTTGAGCACTGCCCTAGCTGTGTGATCCTGGACTCGCTGTTCAACCCACCCGAGTCCATTTCCCCATCTGCAGAATGGGGGTAAGAGAAGTGCCTGCCCCAGGACGGTGACCTGAGGAGGTCATTCTGGAACGTGGACCAGCCCTGCCAGCACCGTGAGCCCCGATAAAGGTGGGCGGCAGTGCTGCCACCGCCATCAACGCCGTTACAGTTGTCACTGTCACTGCCACGTTGGCTGGGTGAGAAGCGTCTGCAAGTTACCTGTGAGGATGTTTTCAGACATCACGTTGACCTGGACTTCCACAGAGTGCTTGGAGGTGTAGGTGATCTCCGCGCTGACATGAGCCACCTCACCGATGCACATGGGTGACAGGAAGTCGGTGCGCTCCACCCGGGCCAAGGCCGCCACGCAGCGCTCCTGTGAAGACCAGAGATGGCCGTCAGCATGGCCGGTCCGGCCCCTTACCCCGGAGATGCTCCCCTGTGGAGAGCCTTTGCTTCCTTTCCCCGCTGTGGAAGTAAAGCGATTTATGGACACCACGCCCCGCTGAACACGATGACACAGGAACACGGCAAAGACCCCAAGGAAACACTCCACAGCAACTGCCGAAGTGGGTCTGGGCAGTGGGATCACCACTGGCTTTCTTCCTAATTTCTCTACAGTACACGCGCACCGCTTCCACAATAAAGTGAAAAAATGCATACGCATTCATTATGGAAAAGTTGGGAAATACAAAAAGTAGGAACAGGAGGGAACATCACCGCTCCCATCCAAAGATAACCACACTTACTATTTGGGGATCTTTTTTCCAGACGTTTTTCCTAAGAATAGGGGTTTTGTTGGTGCATCTATTTGTGTGCCGGGCTCCTCGTTTCGCAGTCTTATTCGTACAGGGTTGTGCAAAAACTAAATATACACTTTCACATTTTTATTTTTTTTACTCAACATGGGAAAAACAATCTGCCTGTGCTGCGATGTGCTCTCTGCAATCACTACTATTCTTTTTTTTATTCAAACTTTATTTGCCCTTCAAAGAGGCAACCCATTCTCATGATTCGAAATTCAAAAGGAACAAAAGGCATGTGCCTCCAGGTCTGCCTCCAGTCGCTTGTCTCTAGCACCTGGGACCGACCCCTCCGTAGCCGGAGCTCCCCGTGCCCTGTGTCTGACCAGACGCCGCATCTGCGCTGCACAGTGGATGTGCGACAGGCTGCGGCACGTGCTGCTTTTCCCTCTTAGCCCACCTTGGAGACCATCCTCTGCGGGTGTGTGTCTTGGTGCGTTGGCTGCCTTACCGAGACACCACAGGCTGAGTGGCTTATAAACAACAGACGTTTATTTCTCCCAGTTCTGGAGGCTGGAAAGTCGAAGATCAAGGGGCTGGCAGACTGGGCGTCTGGTTCGTGCGTCCTCACACAGTGGAAGGGGTGAGGGGTCTCTCGGAGGCCTCTTTTACAAGGGCACTAATCCCACCATAAAGGTTCCACCTCATAACCTAATCACCCCCCAAAGGCCCCACTTCCTAATACCATCGCCTTGGCGTTAAGATTTCAACAAATGGATTTTGGGAGGACACAAACATTCCAACCATGGCCACGAGTGAAGGACTTTCGTATCCTTTTCCGCGATTTCCTTTTCATGACACTCCACTGGAGTTATTTTCAATGGCCAAACAGAACAGAATATTCTTCTTTTGTTAGAGGTTTGGGCCAAGCTCAACTGATTCTTATTACAAACAATCCTGTGATAAACATCCTTTCACTTAAATTGTTTTCTGCATTTGGGATTATTTCCTAAGTCCCAGGGACAAATCTTTTGATATACGTTCCCAAAAGCTCTTCAGAAGGACAGCAGGGACTGACAGGCCTCTGGCAGCTCACGGCATCCTCACCAGCACCCAGAACCAACGTATTTTTCCCCTTTGCTGACTGAAAGACACAGAAGATGGTTTTGTGTTTGCACAGTGGGAAACTGGGTCTTCGTCTTCCAAACAGAGCAATGGTACCACTATGACTTGCTTCTGAAATAATCACCCTTCTTACGATGTTGACAGAGAATGAGGTGCTCCTTGGCCAGGTGGGGAGCAGGGGAGGGAGAGGCTGCCTGTGGGGCCTGAGCCTGCTCTGGTGTCGCTGCCCAGGTGACCCTCACAGTCCCCCTCTGCAAGGGGGACACGTTAGTCCAGCTGCCCATGTCACATGGCAAGGAGGTCAGCGCCACCCTGGTGTGTGTATCTGCGCTCTTCTCACCGCCCACCTGCTGCCCTGTGGCACCAACATGCAGCTCTCCCACCTGCACGAGGACTCGCCAGGTACGTGGCAAACATGCAAGTTGCCAGGCCCAGCCCAGGCCCAGAACCTGCCTCTTTGGAGGGATAGCCGGGAAACCCCCATCTTGCCCCTCTCCCAGTGGACTCTCAGGTACATGGCATGGGCTCAGGGGACTCTGTGACTGTGTCTGAGGCTGTAAATGTCCCAGGACAGGTCTTGGTGAGGCAACTGTGGCTGGGCAGGAAATTGGGGTGGCTGGGAAAGTTCTAGAGCTATGCCGGCAAGGGTGGCCTGGGGCTTCCCCACTCTGGTTTGCATGGGCTTGTCCCCGCCCCACCCACAACAGCTCACCATAACGCAACTCGTGGAACTGCAGCTTTCACCCCCAAGGACATTTATGTGGCTATAGCACCACCCACTGGCCGAAAGCTGGAAAGGCCACGGAGCCAGGCAGGGCTAAGGGACCACCCTCTGTGTGTGGCACGCCACCTCTCAGACCCATCCAAGCACTGTCTGCAAGCCCCCAAAGCAGAATTAAGCCAAGTATGTTTTACTGGAGAGTGGTCAGGTGAAATTATGACACAGATACGCCCACATAGACCTACACACTTAAGGTTTTTGGTGGCAGTGGCCTTGCCCCTCTCTGCCCTGCAGCTTATTTCTGACTCACTGGCTGAGACCATCTCTGCACCCCTGGACCCCGGATGGACCTCAGCCTCCCACGCACCTCACTCGCGACACTGTGGAGCCAGGCAGCGTCTTGGTGCCAGGTGTGCAGTGGGGAGTGCACCCGGGGGCCCGGGCCCTGCCTGGGGAACAGACTACAAGCGCACGTGCAAC